>JASFAX010001972.1:0-47969 GCA_030737875.1 Allium sativum | reverse complement strand
TGGATCCTTAGTTCAAGCACAAAACCATATGAATCGAGCTACAGTGTCTTACCATCTAGTTGCAATAGTTTCAAGCTATCAAGTTAAAATCAAAATTTCCATATGATAAAAATCACTTACACAAACAAAGTTAAGAGGAGAACCTCTAGCACTTTAGATCCACAGCCTTGCCAATTCAAAATGAGTTGCCTAACCACTTGAGGATCTGTAATAGTACAATATTATCCAAATTCAACTTCTTTGTAAATTGAA
Source organism: Allium sativum (assembly GCA_030737875.1). NCBI lineage: Eukaryota > Viridiplantae > Streptophyta > Magnoliopsida > Asparagales > Amaryllidaceae > Allium > Allium sativum. The sequence continues at coordinate 47,717 of JASFAX010001972.1, read as the reverse complement.
GCAAAATACAAATACCAAAAAAAAAAGAACTCGTGCAAATTTCTTTTAGGTTAAGGAATAAGGTAATCCTAATGGAAAGATAAACAAAACTGACAAATGATTGTAAACATAATACATAAATTGATCGAATATAATAACATTGTGCCAATGCTAATAGGAGTAGGTTCGAAGGGCTTGCTTTAAATTTTCAAGCATTACGTAAAGGAAAAAAGGTAAAGCTACAGTTAATATGCCTAAATTTGCAATTGTTTTGTTTTGATCCTGAATTGGTGGTTTCAACGGATGACAAACTATTTTTATTGATTATCAAAAACTTTACTTCACAGCTCGACTTATGGAAAAAGGAATTTCAAGGGAAAAAATAGTAGCGAAATCCATAAATCAGTACGAAAACTCGACGATTGCCGTATGTATCTCAAGTCCATTAAAGTCCATGACATGAAAATGCGCTCTGTGGAGTCGTGAGAGTAAGCTTTGGAGCAGGGTTTCAATTTGAACATGCAAAACTCCCCTTTTCGATATTTGGTAACATTTGATCTAACGGGTACTCTTTTTTCTTGTATCTAAGGCTGGATTCTAGATCTGAAAATTTATGTTCTGGAACTGAATCAGCTACAAGGAAATTGGAGAGACAACGAATTACCTTGCAACTATTTTTCGAGCTGCATGTAGCGGTGATATCGAAAGCTGCGACGCCATCAATTTCACATCGGAAGTAGACGCCAATTTGTGGAACTAAAATGGAATAGTCTGAATGTAGGAAGGAGAAACAGTTTTGGGGAATATGGATTCGAGGGAGAGATACTGCGTGGGGAAGTGGAATGTGAAAGTGGGCATGTCGAATGAAAAATTCAGCTAAATAATATTGTTGATAATTGAAAATTTCTAATATTAAATATCAAGAGATAGATAAGTACTCATTGCCTTTTTTTCTCTAAAATATAATATTAAGTTTTAAATTTAATATAAAATATCATGAGAGAATTAAGTAGAATTGAGGGAATTGAGAGAATTAAGGGGAATTGAGAGAATTGAGAGAATTAAGGAGAGAGCTTGAAATTCTTCTGCTTTACTATTATTTAATAGATTTGCTTCTGCGTTCTGTTTTTGGTATTTCCGTATTTTTGTGAAATAATTTAGTATTTTTATTTATGTCATCCACTTCAATTTCATCCTTTGGGTAGCCTCAGTGAGTCAGTGACACTTGTTCGCATGAGATTTGTGCATATTCTTATCTTTTGCAATGATATTTTTGCCAATTTTTAAGAGCGTTTTTAGTTGCTTTTAGTTTTCCAATAAGAATGTAGTGGATTTCTATGAAAATTAATGTTAAGTGGCCTTTCTACTATCATTTGGCAGTCATCGTTTAAAGTTTAAACACCATGAGTTATTGTACCTAAAAGGGATTCTCTTTTTTACCTGCTGGATTGGTTCAAACTTAATTTGTATTGGGGTATGATACTAAAGGACTGGTTGTCAAAATAAACTCCAAAAACATTAAATTTAGATTGCCAGAGGTTGTTTATAAACACTCAATTTGTCTTACTATGAACTGAAAATTTGAAACCACCTCTCCACGTATAAAAGTTCCCTGAAAATTTGAAACCACCTCTCCACGTATACGAGAATCCATGGCAGTTTGATTTGATTTGCCTGAGAATTAATATAATGCCAAAGATTTTACATCAGGTTAATTGTGAGCATAGATCAAGGTATTAAATTACGGCGCCGGATTTCCGGCCATCTCGGCCCGGTTCCGGCGTGGACCGGAACGGAATTGAACTAAAAAACCGGTTCCGGTTTTCTCTATACAGAAAAAAAAGAAACAAAAGGCAGTAAACAAGATTCGAACTGTACAGAAAAAAGAAGGAATCAAACAAGAAAACAAGTTTTATTTTGCATCAACCCATCAATTACATCAATTACGGCATAAATTACAAAAGCAATATGAATTCATGTGACAATAATCAAACTTTACGTCCCCTATAAAAGAACAGGAAGCTCAATCTAAATACATATCTTATTTTTTATTGATATTCAAAGCATCGACTGCTCTGCCTCTCATCGGTTCAGATTGGGAATATTTGCCTCGATCTTCCTCTGCACCGTTTTTCTGATATTACCTCGATCTGCGTCTGCCCCTATTTCCCTCTGCTTCGAGACGAACGAACAGGTTCCTTTTTTTCTTTTTTTTCTTTTCATGATTCAAAAATTAGGTTTAGGATGTCGGCTGAGTAGTAAACGATGAAGATATATTTGAGATATAAGGGTCGGGTATGTGTAAATGTGGATGCAGTAGGTTTTGGTAAGATATAATATGGACCATAAGCTTGGCCCACGTTTTCTTGAACTAATTCATTGATTAATTTAATAATATGGACTGTAAGATATAATATGTAAAGACTGTAAACTGTATTATAATATGGACTGTAAGCTTGGACCGTAATACACCCACAAACGAATTTCTATCTGGAATTTTCCTAAGATTCATTACACCTGCTTGGCATGTTATGTCAATAATAACGTAATAAATATGTATTAGCTTTTTACTGCCAACAACATAAACACATATTTTAATACAGTTTAATAAACCCAACAAGTCAAACTCATTATCAAAAGGTTTCATATTGTATTAATTGGCAGCGGATGGTAGTTTACCTTCTATATTTTTGTTATGCTGATACTGACATTGGCTAATTTTAATAACTGCATGCGGAAATAGTTTACCATTTACATTTTTGTTATGCTAATAGGCTACTGACTTGGATGTGCTAGCTGGACATATATAAAGTAAGAGATTTACTATGTAAATATTATCCAGTGAATAAGTAATTAAATGTTATTTCATTCTGCTTTGTTATTTAGGTTGTTGAATATGACAAATCGTGATATCGTTTGGAATTACTGCACGACAGTTATTGGTGAAAAAAAGAAAAAAAAAATGTAACTATTGTCACAAAGTAATTTCTGGTGGCGGCATTACACGGATGAAAGAACATTTAGCAGGACAAACAGGTGATGTAGCAATATGTCCGGCTATTCCTAGAGAAGTCAGGATACTCTTACGGGAACATCTACATAAAAAGAAAAATGAGCGAAATCAAGAGATAAAGATTTAGACGTTGAATACGAAGGTCAACGCAACTATGATGGTAGATATGCTTCTACCAATGTTCCCAGTTATAGATATTCTACATCAGACTATACCGGAAGTTATTCGCTTTCCGGTGTAAATCAACAGTATGCTGCTGAACCATCAAGTAGCCAAGATGAACCCTCACCTTTTGATAATATGATGACGACGTTCTTAAGTTCGGACCAAATGCAACAATATGTTTTTCCATCATATTACAATCTGGCACACGATGAAAATAACGACGAACAAAATTTATTCGATGCTCAGAGAAATAGCTTTTGATATTAAACTTTTATGTTGTATCTATTGTATCCTCTATGTAATCTGAGTAATCTAACAATTAGTGTTTGCATATTTATCTGTGTAATTATTAAAAAAAGGTACCGGAATTGACAAACCGGAATTTCCGGAACGGAACCGGATTTTTACATTTTCTACGTGACCGGAACGGAACCGGAAATCGGGTTTTCGAACCTTGGCATAGATAACTGAACAAATCATACTAAGTCCATCCATATATTGTGTATAACACAAGTGATGAATTGGTCATCTGCATGCAAGGGAATAATTGACCAGCAAGTTGTATCCTAGAGTATAAATATTCTGTTTATATTGTCATTTTTTACATTGTGTAGGTGAATTCCATATTTTGTCTACTTTTAGCATAAATTTCTTAATGTTATGATCTGACAGATTATTTTCTACTAAACCAATAAACGAAAATCTGTTAGATAGAGTAAGTTGGTGGATTTATAACTGTTTGGCAGGGTAGACCATCCTCTTATGTACCAAATATGGAACTCCATTAACTGGCAGAAACTGGATTGCAACCCGAGTCAGGTGAGGTGGTTGCCTCTATTTTCTTTTGTTTTTTTTGACTTTCTTTTTATCTTGGATATGGGCAATCATGGAATTTCCTGCAGGGTTCGCTATTTGTAGAGTTAGTAAGTTGAATTAGTTAGTTGTTGTAATACGAATTGTTTGTAATCTTTTTTGTACACAAGTTTATTTGTATTTTTGTTTGTTTGTTGGGCTGGACTATTTGAGACCCATTTACTTGTATAACTATTTGATACTCTGTATTTTGACATTTGGGCTTTTGCACAATAAAATTCTAGGGTTTGCCTAAGTTTCACCTTTCATGGTATTAGAGCCGCGGTTTCAGATTTAAATTTTTTTCTTCGATCCTTTCTTCTTCTTTAATCTTCTTTCTTCTACCATTTTTCTAAAATGGTGAACAATAGTTCTGATTCAACTCAATCGGACACACCTATTCAAGGTAGTTAACCGATCAATTTCAATGATTCATATTACCTTTCAAATTCAGATGATCCTGGAATGCAGCTTGGAAGTCACATTCTAACTGGTTCGAATTACTTGAATTGGCGTCGAACAGTTAAGATGGCTTTAATTGCTAGAAACAAGTTACAGTTTGTTGACGACACTCTTCCAATGCCTTCGATTGAGTCTCTTGATTATCAAAAGTGGATTAGAAATGACTACATAGTTATGTCGTGGATTCTGAATTCCATGGACAAAGCTTTGTCAGAGAGCTTTATATTCGTATATTCTTCATTTCAGTTGTGGAAGGAATTGTCAGAGAGGTTCGGTCCGACTACAGCTCCAGGATTATTTGAATTGCATCAGAGTCTAACTTCTACATATCTAAACGATCTCAGTATTGCTGAATACTATGGGGAATTGAAAGGAATATGGGATCAATTGAAGCTTTTTGAAGGATTTCCAGAATGTACATGTGGTGTTCTGCAAAATTGCTCTTGTGGAATTTTTAAGAAAATATTGAAGAATGATCAACGTAACATACTACTTATGCAATTTTAATTTGTCCGGTCTTACAAAAGAATATGATCAAGTTACAACAAATATATTGAGTATTAATCCTCTTCCTACTGTACATAAAGCCTACTACATCTTGCAGCGGGTCGAGCATTAGAATAAACTTGCAGAGAAAAATTCAAGTCCACCTGAAACAAATGCTTTCAATGTTACGAAGAATCATTCTAAACCAAATTTGAGTATTAAAAGAGATGCAAAGAGACAGAAAAGTGAACTATTCTGTGAACATAGCAAGAAAAAGGGACACTCAATAGAGCAATGTTTCAAATTAATAGGCTATCCTGAGTGGTGGAGTAAAGAGATAGCTATTAAGGCAAAACAAGGTTCAAAAAGTTTAAATAATGTTGATAAAGGGATCCTTGGAAGCAAACCAAAGTCAAATGAAACTGCAAATGTGAATGTTGTTGCTGCTGAAGATGAGGAGTTTGATCCAATGATGGTATCTGCTTTGTACAATCATGTTATGAAGATGGTGCGTGGATCTAGCTCCAGTTCTTGCTTGGAAGATAATCCACTTGCTTCTTCTGTTAATCATGCAGGTAAAATTTCTTCAAAACTTGAAGAAAATTTTGATAAGTATTCTGATCAGAGATTTTGGATAATTGATACTGGAGCAGCTGACCATATGACATCCAATATAACACTTTTTGCTTTATTAAAGAAAATTAAAATTCCTGTTAAAGTAACTCTGCCTGATGGATCTATAATTCTTGTTCATCACATTGGTACTATAAAACTGAATCAAAATTTATAGTTACAAAATGTGTTGTTTATTCCTACTTTCAAAAATTATCTTTTATTGGTAGGAAAGTTTCTTGATCAAAACAAAATCACTGCAAAATCCACAAATTCTTTTTGCTATTTTCAGGACCTTGAATCAAATGAAATTCAAACTATTGGATTAAGAATTTCTGGTCTATACAGATTATCTCTTTTTCTTATATAGCTGTTTCAAACTGTTATTCTGTAGTGGAGAATAATTGTTTTCTTGCTTCTATTAACAATACTAAAACATCTTGTAATAGACCGAGTGTTGATACTCTTCGTGCTAGGTTAGGTCATCCTTTTGTTAGTAAAATGAAATGTATGAAAAATCTTCTGTCAGGCAGAATACTTAAGGAATTTTCTTGTGAAGCATGTGTGTTAGGAAAGCATCGTAAATTTCCCTTCCCTCATTCTGATTCCTATGCTATTTCTGCATTTGATTTAGTCCACATTGATTTATGGGGAAAATATTATAGGCCAGCTCTTTGTGGTGAAATTTATTTTCTAACCATTCTTGATGACCATACTAGAAATACTTGGACATATTTACTTCATTCTAAAGTTCGAGTATTTTATGTTATTACTGCTTCTATTGAATATGTATTAACACAATTCGAGAAAAAGATTAAAGTGGTCATATATTATAATGGAACTGAGATTATTCAAGATGCTTGTAGAAAGTTATTTGCTTCCAAAGGAATAGTACATCAAAGATCAATTCCAGGCAACCAACAGCAAAATGGCAGAGTGGAAAGGAAGCACAAGCACTTAATAGAAACAACCAGAATAATTCGAATTCATGCTGGTATGCCTTAAAAGTTTTGAGGTGAATGTCTTTTAGTTGCCACTCATCTTATCAATTTGATGCCTAGCTCAGTGTTAAACTAGAAAACACCATATGAACTACTGATGAATAAAGCTCCTGATTGTACACATCTTAAAGTCATTGGTTGTTTATCTTTTTCCTTTCAGAAACTACATGAAAAATTTGCTGAAAGAGCTAAGAAATGTGTTTTGATTGGATACCCACATGGTCAAAAAGGGTATAAACTGTATGATTTAGAAACACATAAAGTTATCTTCAGTAGAGATGTACATTTTGTTGAAAATATTTTTCCTTTTATGAAGAAACCAAATCCTACTCTTACTACTGTTTCTTCACCTGGAAACTTAGAATTTTTCAATCCAGCTTTAGATCAGCAAGATTATAGTCTTCAACCTTTACAAATTTCTTCCAGACAACATGAATCATTCCTATTACCTTCTGTTTTTTTAAATACTCCTATTACTGAAGATCAACATGATAGTCCTACTCAGTCAGATACTCCTAATGCTGAAGATCAATTATTATATGTTTCCTTGGATGATGTTTCTCCTGCTAAGTCATTGCCTTTTAGAACTTCTAATAGAATTTGTAAAGTACCAAAGAAATATGATGACTATGTTGTTGGAAAATTCCCTAAAAGACATGTGCATACTTCTAATTCTTTTAATGTATTCATTGAACTAGTTTTCGCACATTTAAATAATACTAAGTTGCATAGTCTTGCAAATGTGTTTTCTTCATATGAACCATCTTCTTACAAGCAAGCTAAAGATTTTCCAAAATGTGTTCAAGCTATGGAACAAGAATTAGTTGCCTCAGAAAAGAATGATACATGGGATCTGGTTCAGCTTCCTAAAGATAAAAAGCCTATTGCTTGCAAGTGGGTGTTCAAAACAAAATATAGACCAAACGGTGAAGTGGATAGGTATAAGGCTAGACTGGTTGCAAGTGGGGATAAACAGATTTCTGGTAAGGGCTACAAATTTACATTCAGTCATGTTGCTAAGTTTACAACAGTTCGAATTTTTTTAGCTGTAGCTGCAGTAAGAAACTGGATAGTTCAACAATTAGACATTAATAATGCTTTTTTACATGGATATCTTCAAGAAGAAGTGTATATGATGCCTCCACTTATGTTGACACACTTCTTGGTAAAAGCTGTCACACTGAATATCTGGATAGCATCACGCTTGGAAATGGAGAATATCGTCAGAAGACAAGCAGCGATTTGGTCAAAATCGCATCACGAACAAAGAAAGGCCCGAAACTCCTATTAGACGACCTCTTTTGGCCCGAAAACAGCAATTACGCAGCTAAGCTCTGCAACTCTTGTAGATCTCTGAATTAGCTTCAGCTGGAGCTTTCGTTTGGCTCAATCGGACTTACGGTTTGAAAGTTACGCCAGTTTCCGCGAACTGATGTAAATTGGCATCGACCGACGAACAGTTGGATGAAGTGACGAAGCATCATTGGCTCGGATCGTGGGACCGGCTCGTGGGGCCCACCTTGGCTCGTGGATCACCATCTCCTCCTGGCTCGCGACGCACCTCAGCTCGCGCACCCTCCCCAGCTCGTGGAACACATGTAGACCCCGACCCGACCACTCCAGCTCGTCACCACTTCACTTCTCACCATCATGAACTACCGGCTCGGCTCGCCCTATGTGACCACGACCCGACCCTCGAACCTTCTCTTACGCAGCTTGTTCTGACCTATCTCAAGGCTATTCACACTCCTAGGCCGGATTGGGTTTCACGTACCCCATCACGAAACGGTCTTCCCAGAAGCCCTCCTACAACTATAAATACACCATTTGAAGGCATTTTCAAGGATCTTTTGGCTCTAACTCCTCAGAGCTTCCACCATTGCTCTCTGCAAAGCAATTTCAGCTGCAAAGGAGCCAAATTCCACATCATAACATGAGGATTTCGTGTATAATCTTATGATTTCTTACCTCTTTTCATTGTAAACACGAGGATTTCGTGTATAAACCGAGAGAATTGTACTTGTAACTTCTTAGGATTTAAGAGGAGATAAAGTGGACGTAGGCTTGGTTTGAGCCGAACCACTATAAAATCTTCATTTGTCTCCTCTTTATTTACTTTTTTCTGCTCTCTGTGATTTGTGATCTGCATTTGGGTGTTAGGCCCATATTTTGGTCTAACATTTTGGCGCGCCTGTAGGGGGCACATGACAACCTCAATTTCTAGCTTGAAAGGAGACTCAATGGCGAACAAAAGGAAGAAGACTGGAACTTCTGCTCATGCCGATGATGCTGACTCTGAAGGCGTAAGGAATGAGGCAAGCCAGGAAGCTTCCTCTCACGAAAACCCATCAGCATTTTTGACTAGAGACGAGATGGACGGCGTTCTCGCTGAATTGAGAGATCAAATGGCAAGACAGGACGATCTCCTCAGGAAGCAACAGGAGATGATCGATGGATTCTTCGCTCGGATGGATGGAAGGCCGAGCAATGCTCAAGTCACTGGAAATGAAGCCACTGAAGCGGCTCGCGCATCATCTGTACTCGGGGGCAACCCCCTCACTCTTGGAAATGTTCAGGTTCAACCTACATCAGCCCCAGTTCAAATGGAAACAAGGACGGAAGCTCTCGCTCCTCAACCGCAACCGGCTCATGATGGAGATCTAGAAGCGGCTCGTGATAGGGCATCACGACCCGATCGGATCTCCCCCCCAGACTCACGAACCGTGCTCCACGATCCCGCCTCATGAGCTGACCTCCCTGGCTCACGATCGGGTCGAGTCGCCCCCCTTGATCCACGAACCGCGACCCACGACCCGCTCACGATAGCTCACCAACAGCTTCTTTCTCTCGCGCTCAACGCTGGGGGCACTAGCTCTGATCTTAGCAATTTGCAACAACTTTTTGAAGGAAATCAGCTAGCAGAACTGATTGAACGCCTCTTGAGAGGCTGTACTTATCAGAATGACGTGGATGACGTCAACCACACTCCCTTCACTCAGGAAATCAGGAATTCTCGTAATCCCCCAGATTTCAAACTTCCACAACTAGAGCCCTACAACGGCAGGACCGCTCCAACCGTGCATCTGATGCGCTACAAATGGCATATGGAAGTTCAATCGGCATCGGAAAACGTCATGGCAAAGTGTTTTCCCCTCTTTCTGACTTACATAGCCGCTATGTGGATTCAGCAGTTAGAAATGGAATCGATCAGCAGTTGGAACACGTTGGTCACACAATTTATTGAACAATTTCGGGTTCACATCGCTCGGCCCAAGAACGTCGTGTCACTTACTACAATCAGGCAGAGGTCACAAGAAACTCTGCATTCATTCAAGAAAGATTCAACGTTGCAGCAGCATCAGTTGACCGACCTGAACCATTGATGGTGCTGATGGCAGCAGTATCTGGTGTTTTGGATAGCTCGGAGTTCAAAAAGTCCTTGTACCGAGACCCAACGCGAAACCTCGGCGAATTTTATCTTGAAGCGGACAGATTTCTGCGGAAAGAAGATGCAACCTCCGAGAAGAAAGTTCTCGATGTCAACATGCTTAAAGACGGAGAACCGTCCGATTCTAGAAATGGCAAAGGAAAAGCCACCGTCAGGAATGACCGCAACACTCAGCCTCGGAGAGGGCCTAGATATAAAAAGTACACTGAACTCAATGCCCCACTCTCAGAAATCTATCTGGACACAAACGGTGCTATCTCCAACCCAAAGCCTCCCAGAAGGGAGCCATCACAAAGAGAATGCGATTCTGAAAAGCACTGCATATTCCACGATATGGAAGGACATGACACAAATGACTGCAGGCATCTTCATGATTTGATTGAGGAACGGGTTAGACGTGGATAGCTGCACGAGTATGTGAAACTACCGACAGCGCCTGCACCTGCGCTGCTACCTTCTGCTCCTCAAAAGGGAATGACCCTGGATCGAGCTCTCTTGGGCTCATCATCAACTGATCTGGATGAGATCAGCTTTCATTTTCTGCATTACTTAGGCTTTAAGATTTGTTTTTTGCTTTCGTTAGGTTTTCCGATTGGTTGAATCAGAGTACACACGTACGGGGTTAGGATGTAGCCCCAAAGCGTGCTCTGGACTCGGTGTCAAACCAATCAGGATTTGCTTTGGTTTGCATTTTGAATTGAATAAAGACTTCCCAAGCATGAATTATGTTTGGAGAATTTAAGTATCTTGTCAGGATGTGGTAGGATCCTCAACTTCAGTTAAAGTATGGCATATACTTATTATGGAACTCCAGGTATGGATTATGCCTAGGGATGGACTATCTTGTCAGGCTATGGGAAGCGTAGCTCTACTTCAGGTCTAAGTATGGTTTATACTCACTTAGGAATCTTAAGTATGGATTATACTTAGGAACGACAAATGGTCATGTCAGGATGTGACAAAAGAAATCGGGTATGGATTATACTCGGTTTGAACTTTTAGGTACGGATTATGCCCTGCAAACGGTCTTGTCAGGATGTGACAAAAGAAATCGGGTATGGATTATACTCGATTTGGACTTCTGGGTATGGATTATGCCTGGAAATTTTGGCCCGTGCCAGGATTTGGCAGGATGACTCAAACGTCCCTTGAGTATGGTTTATGCTCATTAGACGCCGAAGCATGGTTTATGCTCAGAAAATTTGAAAAATATCGCCAGGATTTGGCATGTTTGTTTTTTCTTTATCTCTTTGCGAGTATGGATTATACCTGTAGCTGGCAGACCCGGAAAGGTCATGGCATTATCGAATTTTCATGGCTTATAAATTTCCTAGACTATCAAGAACTCATCTTCCTTCAACAAGCAAGATATGTTCTGGGGGGCAAACTTGTTGACACACTTTTTGGTAAAAGCTATCACACTAAATATCTGGATAGCATCGCGCTCAGATATGGAGAATGTTGTCAGAAGACAGGCAGCGATTTGGTCAAAGTCGCATCATGAACAAAGTAAGGCGCGAAACTCCTATCAGACGACCTCTTTTGTGCCCAAAAACAACAATTATGGAACTAAGCTCTGCTACTCTTGTAGATCTCTGAATTAGCTTCAGTTTGAGCTTTCTATTGGCTCATCGGACTTACGGTTTGAAAGTTACGCCCGTTTTCGCGAACTGGTGTAAATTGGCATCGACCGACGAACACTTGGATGAAGTGACGAAGCATCATTGGCTCGGATCGTGGGACCGGCTCGTGGGACCCACCTTGGCTCGTGGATCACTATCTCCTCCTGGCTCGTGACGCACCTCAGCTCGCGCACCCTCCCCGGCTCGTGGAACACATGTAGACCACGACCCGACCACTCCAGCTCGTCACCACTTCACATCTCACCATCATGAACCACCGGCTCGGCTCGCCCTATGTGACCATGACCCGACCCCCGAAACTGCTCTTACGCAGCTTGTTCTGACGTATTCTCAAGGCTATTCACACTCCTATTTTCCCGGATCGGGTGCCACGTACCCCATCACAAACCGGTCTTCCCAGAAGCTCTCCTACAGCTATAAATACACCATTTGAAGGCATTTTCAAGGATATTTTGGCTCTAACTCCTCAGAGCTTCCACCATTGCTCTCTGCAAATCAATTTTAGCAGCAAAGGAGCCAAATTCCCCATCATAACATGAGGATTTCGTGTATAATCTTATGATTTCTTACCTCTTTCCATTGTAAACACGAGGATTTCGTGTATAAACCGAGAGAATTGTACTTGTAACTTCTTAGGATTTAAAAAGAGATAAAGTGGACGTAGGCTTGGTTTGAGCCGAACCACTATAAAAACTTCGTGTGTCTCCTCTTTATTTAATTTTTTCTACACTCTGTGATTTGTGATCTGCATTTGGGTGTTAGGCCCAGATTTTGGTCTAACATTTTGGCGCGCCAGGGTAGGGGGGCACACGAAAATCTCAATTTCTAGCTTGAAAGGAGACTCAATGGCGAACAAAAGGAAGAAGACTGGAACTTCTGCTCATGCCGATGATGCTGACGTTGAAGGCGTAAGGAATGAGGCAAGCCAGGAAGCTTCCTCTCACGAAAACCCATCAGCATTTTTGACTAGTGATGAAATGGACGGCGTTCTCGCTGAATTGCGAGATCAAATGGCAAGACAGGACGATCTCCTCAGGAAACAACAGGAGATGATCGATGTATTCTTCGCTCGGATGGATGGAAGGCCGAGCAACGCTCAAGTCACTAGAAATGAAGCCACTGCAGCGGATCGCGCATCATCTGGACTCGGGGGCAACCCCCTCACTCTTGGAAATGTTCAGGTTCAACCCACTTCAGCCCTAGTTCAAAAAGAAACAAGGACGGAAGCTCTCGCTCCTCAATTGCAACCGGCTCGTGATGGAGATCCAGAAGCGGCTCGTGATAGGGCGTCACAGCCCGATCAGATCGCCCCCCAGACTCACGAACCGTGCTCCATGATCCCGCCTCACGAGCTGACCTCCCTGGCTCACGACCGGGTCGAGTCGCCCCCCTTAATCCACGAACCGCTACCGACGACCCGCTCACGACAGCTCACCAACAACTTCCTTCTCTTGCGCTCAACGCTGGGGGCACCAGCTCGGATCTTGGCAATTTGCAACAACTTTTTGAAGGAAATCGGCTAGCAGAACTGATTGAACGCCTCTCGAGAGGCCATACATATCAGAATGACGTGGATGACGTCAACCACACTCCCTTCACTCAAGAAATCAGGAATTCTCGTAATCCCCCAGATTTCGAACTTCCACAACTAGAGCCCTACAACAGCAGGACCGATCCAACCGTGCATCTGATGTGCTACAAACGGCATATGAAAGTGCAATCGACATCGAAAAACGTCATGCCAAAGTGTTATCCCCTCTTTCTGACTGACATAGCCGCTACATGGATTCGACGGCTAGAAACGGAATCGACCAGCAGTTGGAACATGTTGGTCGCACGCTTTATTGAACAATTTCGGGTTCACATCACTCGGCCCAAGAACGTCATGTCACTTACTACAATCAGGCAGAGGTCCAGAGAAACTGTGCGTTCATTCCTGGAAAGATTCAACGTTGCAGCAGCATCAGTTGACCGACCTGAACCATCGATGGTGCTGATGGCAGCAGTATCCAGTGTTTTGGATAGCTTGGAGTTCAAAAAGTCCTTGTACCGAGACCCACCGCGAAACCTCGGTGAATTTTATCTTGAAGCAGACAGATTTATGCTGGAAGAAGATGCAACCTCCGAGAAGAAAGTTCTCGATGTCAACATTCTTAAAGACGGAGAACCGTCCGATTCTGGAAATGGCAAAGGAAAAGCTGCCGTCCGGAATGACCGCAACACTCAGCCCCGGAGAGGGCCCAGATATGAAAAGTACACTGAACTCAATGCCCCACTCTCAGACATCTGTATGGACATGAACGGTGCTATCTCCTACCCAAAGCCTCGCAAGAGGGAGCCCTCACAAAGAGAACGCGATTCTGGAAAGCACTGCATATTCCACGATATGGACGAACATGACACAAATCACTGCAGGCATCTTCGAGATTTGATTGAGGAACAAGTTAGACGTGGAGAGCTGCCCGAGTATGTGAAACTACCGACAACGCCTGCACCTGCGCTGCTACATTCTGCTCCCCGGAGAGGTAATGACCCTGGATCGAGCTCTCGTGGGCTCATCATCAACTGATCTGGATGATATCAGTTTTTATTTTCTGCGTTTATTTGGCTTTAAGATTTGTTTTTTGCTTTCGTTAGGTTTTTCGATTGGTTGAATCAGAGTACACACGTACGGGGTTAGGATGTAGCCCCAAAGCTTGCCCTGGACTCGGTGTCAAACCAATCAGGATTTGCTTTGGTTTTGCATTTTGAATTGAATAAGGACTTCCCTAGCATGGATTATGTTTTGGAGAATTTAAGTATCTTGTCAGAGTGTGGCAGGATCCTCAACTTCGGTTAAAGTATGGCTTACACTTATTATGGAACTCCAGGTATAGATAATGCCTAGGGATGGACTATCTTGTCAGGCTGTGGCAAGCGTAGCTCTACTTCAGGTGTGAGTATGGTTTATACTCACTTTGGAATCTTAAGTATGGATTATACTTAGGAATGACAAATGGTCTTGTCAGGATGTGACAAAGAAAAGAAGCTATGGATTATACTCGGTTTGAACTTTTGGGTATGGATTATGCCCTGTAAACGGTCTTGTCAGGATGTGACAACAGAAATCGGGTATGGATTATACTCGTTTTGGACTTCTGGGTATGGATTATGCCTGGAAATGTTGGCCCTTGCCAGGATTTGGTAGGATGACTCAAACGTCCCTTGAGTATGGTTTACGCTCATTAGACGCCGAAGCATGGTTTATGCTCAGAATATTTGAACAATATCGCCAGGATTTGGCACGTTTGTTTTTCCTTTATCTCTTTACGGGTATGGATTATATGTGTAGCTGGCTGACCCGGCAAGTTCATGACATTATCGAATTTCTATGGCTTATAGATTTCCTGGACTATCCAGAACACATCTTCCTTCAACCAGCAAGATATGTTCTGGGGGGCAAACTTGTTGACACACTTTTTGGTAAAAGCTGTCATACTGAATATATGGATAGCATCGCGCTCTGATATGGAGAATATCGTCAGAAGACAGGCAGCAATTTGGTCAAAGTCGCATCACGAACAAAGAAAGGCCCGAAACTCCTATCAGACGACCTCTTTTGGGCCCAAAAACAGAAATTACGGAGCTTAGCTCAGCAACCCTTGTAGATCTCTGAATTAGCTTCAGTTTGAGCTTTCGTTTGGCTCAATCGGACTTAAGGTTTGAAAGTTACGCCTGTTTCCGCGAACTGGCGTAAATTGGCATCGACCGACGAACACTTGGATGAAGTGATGAAGCATCATTGGCTCAGCTCGTGGGACCGGCTCGTAGGACCCACCTTGGCTCGTGGATTACCATCTATTCCTAGCTCGCGATGCCCCTCAACTCGCGCACCCTCCCCGGCACGTGGAACACCAGTAGACCACGACCCGACCACTCCATCTCGTCACCACTTCACATCTCACCATCATGAACCACCGGCTCGGCTCGCCCTATGTTACCACGACAAGACCCCCGAACCTGCTCTTACGCAGCTTGTTCCGACCTATTCTCAAGGCTATTCACACTCCTATTTTCCCGTATCGGGTGCCACGTACCCCATCACTATCCGGTCTTCCCGGAAGCTCTCCTACAACTATAAATACACCATTTTAGGGCATTTTCAAGGATCTTTTGGCTCTAACTCCTCAGAGCTTCCACCATTTCTCTCTGCAAAGCAATTTCAGCAGCAAAGGAACCAAATTCCACATCATAACATGAGGATTTCGTGTATAATCTTATGATTTCTTACCTCTTTTCATTGTAAACACGAGGATTTCGTGTATAAACTGAGAGAATGGTATTTGTAACTTCTTAGGATTTAAGAAGAGATAAAGTGGACGTAGGCTTGGTTTGAGCCGAACCACTATAAAAACTTCGTGCGTCTCCTCTTTATTTACTTTTTTCTGCACACTGATTTGTGATCTGCATTTGGGTGTTAGGCCCAGATTTTGGTCTAACATTTTGGCGCGCCAGGTGGGGGCACACGACAACCTCAATTTCTAGCTTGAAAGGAGACTCAATGGCGAACAATAGGAAGAAGACTGGAACTTCTGCTCATGCCGATGATGCTGACGCAGAAGGCGTAAGGAATGAGGCAAGACAGGAAGCTTCCTCTCACGAAAACCCATCAGCATTTTTGACTAGAGATGAGATGGACGGCGTTCTCGCTGAATTGAGAGATCAAATGGCAAGACAGGACGATCTCCTCAGGAAACAACAGGAGATGATCAATGGATTCTTCGCTCGAATGGATGGAAGGCCGAGCAACGCTCAAGTCACTGGAAATGAAGCCACTGAAGCGGCTCACGCATCATATGGACTTGGGGGAAACCCCCTCACTCTTGAAAATGTTCAGGTTCAACCTACTTCAGCCCCAGTTCAAATGGAAACAAGGACAGAAGCTCTCACTCCTCAACCGCAACCGGTTCGTGATGGAGATCCAGAAGCGGCTCGTGATAGGGCATCACGACTCGATCGGATCGCCCCCCCCCCCCCAAACTCACGAATCGTGCTCCACGATCCCGCCTAACGAGCTGACCTCCCTGGCTCACGACCGGGTCGAGTCGCCCCCCTTGATCCACGAACCGCGACCCACGACCCGCTCACGACAGCTCACCAACAGCTTCCCTCTCTCGCGCTCAACGCTGGGGGCACCAGCTCTGATCTTGGCAATTTGCAACAACTTTTTGAAGGAAATCGGCCAGCATAACTGATTGAATGCCTCTCGAGAGGCCATGCTTATTAGAATGACGTGGATGACGTCAACCACACTCCCTTCACTTAGGAAATCAGGAATTCTCGTAATCCCCCAGATTTCAAACTTCCACAACTAGAGCCCTAAAACGGCAGGACCGATCCAACCGTGCATCTGATGCGGTACAAATGACATATGGAAGTACAATCTGCATCGGAAAAAGTCATGGCATAGTGTTTTCCCCTCTTTTTGACTGACATAGCCGCTACGTGGATTTGGCAGCTAGAAACGGAATCGATCAACAGTTGGAACATGTTGGTCGCACGCTTTATTGAACAAATTCGGGTTCACATCACTCGGCCCAAGAACGTCATGTCACTTACTACAATCAAGCAGAGGTCTAGAGAAACTCTGCGTTCATTCTTGGAAAGATTCAACGTTGCAGCAGCATCAGTTGACCGACCTGAACCATCGATGGTGCTGATGGCAGCAGTATCCGGTGTTTTGGATAGCTCGGAGTTCAAAAAGTCCTTGTATCGAGACCCACCGCGAAACCTCAGTGAATTTTGTCTTGAAGCGGACAGATTTCTGCAGGAAGAAAATGCAACCTCCGAGAAGAAAGTTCTCGATGTCAACATGCTTATAGACGGAAAACCGTCCGATTCTGGAAATGGCAAAGGAAAAGCCGCCGTTAGGAATGACCGCAACACTCAGCGCCGGAGAGGGCCTAGATATGAAAAGTGCACTGTACTCAATGCCTCACTCTCAAACATCTATCTGGATACGAATGGTGCTATCTCCTACCCAAAGCCTCCCAGGAGGGAGCCATCACAAAGAGAATGCGATTCTGGAAAGCACTGCATATTCCACGATATGGACGGACATGACACAAATGACTGCAGGAATCTTCATGATTTGATGGAGGAACGGGTTAGACGTGGAGAGCTGCCCGAGTATGTGAAACTACCGACAGCGCCTGCACCTGCGCTGCTACCTTCTGCTCCCCGGATAGGGAATGACCCTGGATCGAGCTCTCGTGGGCTCATCATCAACTGATCTGAATGAGATCAGCTTTCAGTTTCTACTTTTCTTAGGCTTTAAGATTTGTTTTTTGCTTTCGTTAGGTTTTCCGATTGGTTGAATCGGAGTACACACGTACGGGATTAGGATGTAGCCCAAAAGCGTGCTCTGGACTCGGTGTCAAACCAATCAGGATTTTCTTTGGTTTCGCATTTTGAATTGAATAAGGACTTCCTAATCATGGATTATGTTTGGAGAATTTAAGTATCTTGTCAGGATGTGGCAGGATCCTCAACTTCAGTTAAAGTATGATTTATGCTTATTATGGAACTCCAGGTATGGATTATGCCTAGGGATGGACTATCTTGTCAGGATGTGGCAAGCGTAGCTCTACTTCAGGTCTGAGTATGGTTTATACTCACTTCGAAATCTTAAGTATGGGTTATACTTAGGAACGACAAATGGTCTTGTCAGGATGTGACAAAAGAATTCGGGTATTGATTATACTCGGTTTGAACTTTTGGGTATGGATTATGCCCTGCAAATGGTCCTGTCAGGATGTGACAAAAGAAATCGTGTATAGATTATACTCGTTTTGGACTTCTGGGTATGGATTATGCCTGGAAATGTTGGCCCTTGCCAGGATTTAGCAGGATGATTCAGATGTCCCTTGAGTATGGTTTATGCTCATTAGACGCCGAAGCATGGTTTAAGCTCCGAAAATTTGAACAATATCGCCAGGATTTGGCACGTTTGTTTTTCCTTTATCTCTTTACGGGTATGGATTATACCAGTAGCTGGCAGACCCGGCAAGGTCATGGCATTATCGAATTTTTATGGCTTACAGATTTCGTGGACTATCGAGAACACATCTTCCTTCAACCAGCAAGATATGTTCTGGGGGGCAAACTTGTTGACATATTTTTGGTAAAAGATGTCACACTGAATATCTGGATAGCATCGCGCTCTGATATGGAGAATATCGTCAAAAGACAGGCAGCGATTTGGTCAAAGTCGCATCACGAACAAAGAAAGGCCAGAAACTCCTATAAGACAACCTCTTTTAGGCCCGAAAACAACAATTACAAAGTTGAGCTCAATAACTCTTGTAGACCTCTGAATTAGCTTCTGTTTGAGCTTTTGTTTGGCTCAATCGGACTTACGGTTTGAAAGTTACGCCCGTTTCCGCGAACTGTTGTAAATTGGCATCGACCGACGAACACTTGGATGAAGTGACGAAGCATCATTGGCTCGGATCGTGGGACCGGCTCGTGGGACCCACCTTGGCTCGTGGATCACCGTCTCGTCCTGGCTCGTGACGCACCTCAGCTCGCGCACCCTCCCCGGCTCGTGGAACACATGTAGACCACGACCCGACTACTCCAGCTCGTCACCACTTCACATCTCACCATCAAGAACCACCGGCTCGGCTCGCAATATGTGACCACGACCCGACCCCCGAACCTACTCTTACGCAGCTTGTTCTGACCTGTTCTCAAGGCTATTCACACTCTTATTTTCCCGGATCGGGTGCCACGTACTCCATCACGAACCGGTCTTCCCAGAAGCTCTCCTACAGCTATAAATACACCATTTGAAGGCATTTTCAAGGATCTTTTGGCTCTAACTCCTCAGAGCTTCCACCATTGCTCTCTGCAAAGCAATTTCAGCAGCAAAGGAGCCAAATTCCACATCATAACATGAGGATTTCGTGTATAATCTTATGATATCTTTCCTCTTTTCATTGTAAACATGAGGATTTCGTGTATAAAACGAGAGAATTGTACTTGTAACTTCTTAGGATTTAAGAAGAGATAAAGTGGACGTAGGCTTGGTTTGAGCCGAACCACTATAAAAACTTCGTGTGTCTCCTCTTTATTTACTTTTTTCCGCATTCTGATTTTCGATCTGCATTTGGGTGTTAGGCCCAGCTTTTGATCTAACATTTTGGCGCTCCAAGTAGGGAGGCACACGACAACCTTAATTTCTAGCTTGAAAGGAGACTCAACGGCGAACAAAAGGAAGAAGACTGGAACTTCTGCTCATGCCGATGACGCTGACGCTGAAGGCGTAAGGAATGAGGCAAGGCAGGAAGCTTCCCCTCACGAAAACCCATCAGCATTTTTGACTAGAGTCGAGATGGACGGCGTTCTCGCTAAATTGAGAGATCAAATGGCAAGACAGGATGATCTCCTCAGGAAACAACAGGAGATGATCGATGGATTCTTCGCTCGGATGGATGGAAGGCCGAGCAACGCTCATGCCATTGGAAATGAAGCCACTGAAGCGGCTCGCGCATCATCTGGACTCGGGGGCAACCCCCTCACTCTTGGAAATGTTCAGGTTCAACCTACTTCAGGCCCAGTTCAAATGGAAACAAGGACGGAAGCTCTCGCTCCTCAACCGCAACCGGCTCGTGATGGAGATCTAGAAGCAGCTCGTGATAGGGCACCACGACCCAGTCGGATCCCCCCCCCCCAGACTCACGAACCGTGCTCCACGATCCTGCCTAACGAGCTGACCTCCTTGGCTCACGACCGGGTCGAGTCGCCCCCCTTGATCCACGAACTGCGACCCACGACCGGCTTACGACAGCTCACCAACAGCTAACTTCTCTCTCGCTCAACGCTTGGGGCACCAGCTCTGATCTTGGCAATTTGCAACAACTTTTTGAAGGAAATCGGCTAGCAGAACTAATTGAACGCCTCTCGAGAGCCCGTACTTATCAGAATGACGTGGATGACATCAACCACACTCCCTTTGCTCAGGAAATCAGGAATTCTCGTAATCCCCCAGAGTTCAATCTTCCACAACTTGAGCCCTACAACGGCAGGACCGATCTAACCGTGCATCTGATGCGCTACAAACGGCATATGGAAGTTCAATCGGCATCAGAAAACGTCAGGGCAAAGTGTTTTCCCCTCTTTCTGACTGACATAGCCGCTATGTGGATTCGGCAGCTAGAAACGGAATCGAACAGCAGTTGGAACATGTTGGTCGCACGCTTTATTGAACAATTTCGGGTTCACATCGCTCGGCCCAAGAATGTCATGTCACTTACTACAATCAAGCAGAGGTTCAGAGAAACTCTGCGTTCATTCCTGGAAAGATTCAACATTGCAACAGCATCAGTTGACCGACCCGAACCATCGATGGTGCTGATGGCAGCAGTATCCGGTGTTTTGGATAGCTCGGAGTTCAAAAAGTCCTTGTACCGAGAACCACCGCGAAACCTCAGCGAATTTTATCTTAAAGCAATCAGATTTCTGCGGGAAGAAGATGCAAACTCCGAGAAGAATGTTCTCGATGTCAACATGCTTAAAAACGGAGAACTGTCCGATTCTGGAAATGGCAAAGGAAAAGCCGTCGTAAGGAATGACTGCAACACTCAGCCCCGGAGAGGGCCCAGATATGAAAAGTACACTGGACTCAATACCCCACTCTCAGACATCTATCTGGACACGAACGGTGCTATCTCCTACCCAAAGCCTCCAAGGAGGGAGCCATCACAAAGAGAACGCGATTCTGGAAAGCACTGCATATTCCATGATATGGACGGACATGACACAAATAACTGAAGGCATCTTTGTGATTTGATTGAGGAACGGGTTAGACGTGGAGAGCTGCCCGAGTATGTGAAACTAC
This sequence comes from Allium sativum, assembly GCA_030737875.1. Taxonomy (NCBI): domain Eukaryota; kingdom Viridiplantae; phylum Streptophyta; class Magnoliopsida; order Asparagales; family Amaryllidaceae; genus Allium; species Allium sativum. The sequence goes on along the minus strand of JASFAX010001972.1, from coordinate 26,176 downwards.
CGACAGCGCCTGCACCTACGCTGCTACCTTCTGCTCCTCGGAGAGGGAATGACCCTGGATCGAGCTCTCGTGGACTCATCATCAACTGATCTGGATGAGATCAGCTTTCATTTTCTGCATTTCTTAGGCTTTAAGATTTTTTTTTGTTTTCGTTAGGTTTTCCGATTGGTTGAATCGTAGTACACACGTACGGGGTTTGGATTTATCCCCAAAGCGTTCCCTGGACTCGGTGTCAAACCAATCAGGATTTGCTTTGGTTTTGCACTTTGAATTGAATAAGGGCTTCCCTAGCATGGATTATGTTTGGAGAATTTAAGTATCTTGTCAGGATGTGGCAGGATCCTCAACTTCAGTTAAAGTATGGCTTATACTTATTATGGAACTCCAGGTATGGATTATGCCTAGGGATGGACTATCTTGTCAGGCTGTTGCAAGCGTAGCTCTACTTCAGGTCTGAGTATGGTTTATACTCACTTTGTAATCTTAAGTATGGATTATACTTAGGAACGACAAATGGTCTTGTCAGGATGTGACAAAAGAAATCGGGTATGGATTATACTCGGTTTGAACTTTTGGGTATGGATTGTGCCCTGCAAACGGTCTTGTCAGGATGTGACAAAAGAAATCGGGTATGGATTATACTCTATTTGGACTTCTGGGTATGGATTATGCCTGGAAATGTTGGCCCTTGCCAGGATTTGGCAGGATGACTCAAACGTCCCTTGAGAATGGTTTATGCTCATTAGACACCAAAGCTTGGTTTATGCTCAGAAAATTTGAACAATATCGCCCGGATTTGGCACGTTTGTTTTTCCTTTATCTCTTTACAGGTATGGATTATACCTGTAGCTGGAAGACCCAGCAAGGTCATGGCATTATCGAATTTCTATGGCTTATAGATTTCCTGGACTATCCAGAAAACATCTTCCTTCAACCAGCAAGATATGTTCTAGGGGGAAAACTTGTTTACACACTTTTTGGTAAAAGCTATCACACTGAATATCTGGATAGCATCGCGCTCGGATATGGAGAATATCGTCAGAAGACAGGCAGCGATTTGGTGAAAGTCGCATCACGAACAAAGAAAGGCCCAAAACTCCTATCAGATGACCTCTTTTGGGCCCGAAAACAGCAATTACGGAGATGAGCTCTGCCACTCCTGTAGATCTCTGAATTAGCTTCAGTTTGAGCTTTCGTTTGGCTCAATCGGACTTACGGTTTGAGAGTTACGCTTGTTTCCGTGAACTGGCGTAAATTGGCATCGACCGACTAACACTTGGATGAAGTGACGAAGCATCATTGTCTCGGATCGTGGGACCGGCTCGTGGGACCCATCTTGGCTCGTGGATTACCATCTCCTCCTGGCTCGTGGCGCACCTCATCTCGTGCACCCTCCCCGGCCCGTGGAACACATGTAGATTGTAGACCACGACCCGACCACTCCAGCTCGTCACCACTTAACATCTCACCATCATGAACCACCGGCTCGGCTCGCCCTATGTGACCACGACCCGACCCCCGAACCTGCTCTTACGCAGCTTGTTCTGACCTATTCTCAAGGCTATTCACACTCCTATTTTCCCGAATCGGGTGCCACGTACCCCATCACGAACCGGTCTTCCCAGAAGCTCTCCTACAGCTACAAATACACCATTTGAAGGCATTTTCAAGGATCTTTTGGCTCTAACTCCTCAGAGCTTCCACCATTGCTCTCTGCAAAGCAATTTCAGCAACAAAGGAGCCAAATTCCACATTATAACATGATGATTTCGTGTATAATCTTTTGTTTTCTTACCTCTTTTCATTGTAAACACGAGGATTTCATGTATAAACCGAGAGAATTGTACTTGTAACTTCTTAGGATTTAAGAAGAGATAAAGTGGACGTAGGCTTGGTATAAGCCGAACCACTATAAAAACTTCGTGTGTCTCCTCTTTATTTACTTTTTTCTGCACTCTGTGATTTGTGATCTGCATTTGGGAGTTAGGCCCAGATTTTGGTCTAACATTTTGGCGTGCCAGGTGGGGGGCACACGACAACTCCATTTCTAGCTTGAAAGGAGACTCAATGTAGAACATAAGGAAGAAAACTGGAACTTCTGCTCATGCCGATGATGCTGACGCTGAAGGCGTAAGGAAAGAGGCATGCTAGGAAGCTTCCTCTCACGAAAACCCATCAGCATTTTTGACTAGAGGCGAGATGGATGGCGTTCTCGCTGAATTGAGAGATCAAATGGCAAAACAGGACGATCTCCCCAGGAAACAACAGGAGATGATAGATGGATTCTTCGCTCGGATGGATGGAAGGCCGAGCAACGCTCAAGTCACTGGAAATGAAGCCACTGAAGCGGCTCGCGCATCATCTGGACTCGGGGGCAACCCCCTCACTCTTGGAAATGTTCATATTCAACCTACTTCAGCCCCAGTTCAAATGGAAACAAGCACGGAAGCTCTCGCTCCTCAACCGCAACTGGCTCGTGATGGAGATCCAGAAGCGGCTCGTGATAGGGCATCACGACCCGATCGGATCTCCCCCCCCCCCCAGACTCACGAACCGTGCTCCATGATCCCGCCTCACGAGCTGACCTCCCTAGCTCACGACCGGGTTGAGTCGCCCCCCTTGATCCACGAACCGTGACCCACGACAGCTCACCAACAGCTTCCTTCTCTCGCGCACATCGATGGGGGCACCAGCTCTGATCTTGTCAATTTGCAACAACTTTTTGAAGGAAATCGGCTAGCAGAACTAATTGAACGCCTCTAGAGAGGTCGTAGTTATCAGAATGACGTGGATGACGTCAACTACACTCCCTTCACTCAGGAAATCAGGAATTCTCGTAATCCCCCAGATTTCAAACTTCCACAACTAGAGCCCTACAACGGCAGGACCGATCCAACCGTGCATCTGATGCGCTACAAACGGCATATGGAAGTTCAATCGGCATCGGAAAACGTCATGGCAAAGTGTTTTCCCCTATTTCTGGCTGACATAGCCGCTATGTGGATCGGCAGCTAGAAACGGAATCGATCAGCAGTTGGAACATGTTGGTCGCATGCTTTATTGAACAATTTCGGGTTCACATCGCTCGGCCCAAGAACGTCATGTCACTTACTACAATCAAGCATAGGTCCAGAGAAACTCTGCGTTCATTCCTGGAAAGATTCAATGTTGCAGCAGCATCAGTTGACCGACCTAAACCATCGATGGTGCTGATGGCAGCAGTATCCGGTGTTTTGGATAGCTCGGAGTTCAAAAAGTCCTTGTATCGAGACCCACCACGAAACCTCGGCGAATTTTATCTTGAAGCAGACAGATTTCTGCGTGAAGAAGATGCAACCTCTGAGAAGAAAGTTCTCGATGTCAACATGCTTAAAGACGGAGAACTGTCCGATTCTGGAAATGGCAAAGGAAAAGCCGCCGTCAGGAATGACCGCAACACTCAGACCCGGAGAGGGTCCAGATATGAAAACTACACTGAACACAATGCCATACTCTCAGACATCTATCTCAATACGAACGGTGCTATTTCCTACCCAAAGCCTCAAAGGAGGGAGCCATCACAAAGAGAACGCGATTCTGGAAAGCACTGCATATTCCACGACAGGGACGGACATGACACAAATGACTGCAGGCATATTCGTGATTTGATTGAGGAACGGGTTAGACGTGGAGAGCTGCCCGAGTATGTGAAACTACCAACAACGCATGCACCTGCGCTGCTACCTTCTGCTCCTCGAAGAGGGAATGACCCTGGATCGAGCTCTCGTGGGCTCATCATCAACTGATCTTGATGAGATCAACTTTCATTTTCTGCGTTTCTTAGGCTTTAAGATTTGTTTTTTTTCTTTCGTTAGGTTTTCCGATTGGTTGAATCGGAGTATACACGTACGGGGTTAGGATGCAACCCCAGAGCATGCCCTGGACTCGGTGTCAAACCAATCAGGATTTGCTTTGGTTTTGCATTTTGAATTGAATAAGGACTTCCCAAGCAAGGATTATGTTTGGAGAGTTTAAGTATCTTGTCAGCATGTGGCATGATCCTCAACTTCAGTTAAAGTATGGCTTATACTTATTATGGAACTCCAGGTATGGATTACTCCTAGGGATGGACTATCTTGTCAGCCCGTGGCAAGCGTAGCTCTACTTCATGTCTGAGTATGGTTTATACTCACTTTGGAATCTTAAGTATGGATTATACTTAGGAACGACAAATGGTATTGAAAGGATGTGACAAAAGAAATCGGATATGGATTATACTCGTTTTGAACTTTTGGGTATGGATTATGCCCTGCAAACGGTCTTGTCAGGATGTGAAAAAAGAAATCGGGTATGGATTATACTCAATTTGGACTTCTGGGTATGGATCATGCCTGGAAATGTTGGCCCTTGCCAGGATTTGGCAGGACTCAAACGTCCCTTGAGTATGGTTTATGCTGATTAAACGCCGAAGCATGGTTTATGCTCAGAAAATTTGAACAATATCACCAGGATTTGGCACGCTGGTATTTCCTTTATCTCTTTATGGGTATGGATTATACCTGTAGCTGGCAGACCCGGCAAGGTCATGACATTATCAAATTTCTATGGCTTATAGATTTCATGGACTATCCAGAACACATCTTCCTTCAACAAGAAGATATGTTCCGGGGGGCAAACTTGTTGACACACTTTTTGGTAAAAGCTGTCACACTGAATATGTGGATAGCATCGCGCTCGGATATGGAGAATATCGTCAGAATACAGGCAGCGATTTGGTGAAAGTCGCATCACGAACAAAGAAAGGCCCGAAACTCCTATTAAACGACCTCTTTTTGGCCCGAAAACAGCAATTACAAAGCTGAGCACTGCAACTCCTGTATATCCCTGAATTAGCTTCAGTTAGAGCTTTCGTTTGGCTCAATCGGACTTACGGTTTGAAAGTTACGCCCGTTTCCGCGAACTAGTGTAAATTGGCATCGACCGACGAACACTTGGATGAAGTGACGAAGGATCATTGGCTCGGATCGTGGGACCGGCTCGTGGGACCCACCTTGGCTCGTGAAGCACCATCTCCTCCTGGCTCGTGACACACCTCAGCTTGCGCATCCTCCCCGGCTCGTGGAATACATGTAGACCACGACTCGACCACTCCAGCTCGTCACCACTTCACATCTCACCATCATGAACCACTGGCACGGCTCGCCCTATGTGACCACGACCCGACCCCCGAACCTGCTCTTACACATCTTGTTCTGACCTATTCTCAAGGCTATTCACACTCCTATTTTCCCGGATCGGGTGCCACGTACCCCATCACGAACCGGTCTTCCCAGAAGCTCTCCTACAGCTATAAATACACCATTTGAAGGCATTTGCAAGGATCTTTTGGCTCTAACTCCTCAGAGCTTCCGCCATTGCTCTCTGCAAAGCAATTTTAGCAGCAAAGGAGCCAAATTCCACATCATAACATGAGGATTTCGTGTATAATCTTATGATTTCTTACCTCTTTCCATTCTAAACACGAGGATTTCGTGTATAAACCGAGAGAATTGTACTTGTAACTTCTTAGGATTTAAGAAGAGACAAAGTGGGCGTAGGCTTGGTTTGGGCCGAACCACTATAAAAACTTCGTGTGTCTCCTCTTTATTTACTTTTTTCTGCACTCTGTGATTTGTGATCTACATTTGGGTGTTGGCCCCAGATTTTGGTCTAACATTTTCACGTGCCAGGTAGGGGGGCACACGACCACCTCAATTTCTAGCTTGAAAGGAGACTCAATGGCGAACAAAAGGAAGAAGGATGGAACTTCTGCTCATGCCGATGATGATGACGCTGAAGGCATAAGGAAAGAGGCAAGCCAGGAAGCTTCCTCTCACGAAAATCCATCAGCATTTTTGACTAGAGACGAGATGGATGGCGTTCTCGCTGAATTGATAGATCAAATGGAAAGACAGGACGATCTCCTTAGGAAACAACAGGAGATGATCGATGGATTCTTCGCTCGGATGGATGAAAGGCCGAGCAACGCTCAAGTCACTAGAAATGAAGCCACTGAAGCGGCTCGCACATCATCTGGACTCGGGGCCAACCCCCTCACTCTTGGAAATGTTCAGGTTCAACTTACACCAGCCCAGTTCAAATGGAAATAAGGACGGAAGCTCTCGCTCCTCAACCGCAACCGGCTCGTGATGGAGATCCAGAAGCCGCTCATGATAGGGCATCACGACCCGATCGGATCGCCCCCCCAAACTCACGAACCGTGCTCCACGATCCCGCCTCACGAGCTGACCACCCTGGCTCATGACCAGGTGGAGTTGCACCCCTTGATCCACGAACCGCGACCCACGACAGCTCACCAACTGCTTCCTTCTCTCGTGCTCAACGCTGGGGGCACTAGCTCTGATCTTGTCAATTTGCAACAACTTTTTGAAGGAAATCGGCCAGCAGAACTGATTGAACGCCTCTCGAGAGGTCGTAGTTATCAGAATGATGTGGATGACGTCAACCACACTCCCTTCACTCAGGAAATCAGGAATTCTCGTAATCCCCTAGATTTCAAACTTCCACAACTAGAGCCCTACAACGGCAGGACCGATCCAACCGTGACTCTGATGCGCTACAAACGGCATATGGAAGTTCAATCGGCATCGGAAAACGTCATGGCAAAGTGTTTTCCCCTCTTTCTGACTGACATAGCCGCTATGTGGATTCGGCAGATAGAAACATAATCGATCAACAGTTGGAACATGTTTGTCTCACGCTTTATTGAACAATTTCGGGTTCACATCGCTCGGCCCAAGAACGTCATGTCACTTACTACAATCAAGCATAGGTCCAGAGAAACTCTGCGTTCATTCCTGGAAAGATTCAACATTGCAACAACATCAGTTGACCGACCTGAACCATCGATGGTGCTGATGGCAGCAGTATCCGGTGTTTTGGATAGCTCGGAGTTCAAAAAGTCCTCGTACCGAGACCCACCGAGAAACCTCGGCGAATTTTATCTTGAAGCAGACAGATTTCTGCAGGAAGAAGATGCAACCTCTGAGAAGAAAGTTCTCGATGTCAACATGCTTAAAGACAGAGAACTGCCTGATTCTGGAAATGGCAAAGGAAAAGCCGCCGTCAGGAATGACCACAACACTCAGCCCCGGAGAGGGCCCAGATATGAAAAGTGCACTGAACTCAATGCCCCACTCTCAGACATCTATCTGGATACGAACGGTGCTATCTCCTACCCAAACCCTCCCAGGAGGGAGCCATCACAAAGAGAACGCGATTCTGGAAAGCACTGCATATTCCACGATATGGACGGACATGACACAAATGACTACAGGCATCTTCGTGATTTGATTGAGGAACGAGACGTGGAGAGCTGCCCAAGTATATGAAACTAATGACAGCGCCTGCACCTGCGCTACTACCTTCTGCTCCCCGGAGAGGGAATGACCCTGGATCGAGCTCTCGTGGGCTCATCATCAACTGATCTGGATGAGATCAGCTTTCATTTTCTGCGTTTCATAGTCTTTAAGATTTGTTTTTTGCTTTCATTAGGTTTTCCGATTGGTTGAATCGGAGTACACATGTATAGGGTTAGGATGTAGCCCCAAAGCGTGCCCTGGACTCGATGCCTAACCAATCAGGATTAGCTTTGGTTTTGCATTTTGAATTGAATAAGGACTTCCCAAGCATGGATTATGTTTGGAGAATTTAAGTATCTTGTCAGGATGTGGCAGGATCCTCAACTTCAGTTAAAGTATGGCTTATACTTATTATGGAACTCCAGGTATGGATTATGCCTAGGGATGGACTATCTTGTCAGGTTGTGGCAAGCGTAGCTCTACTTCAGGTCTGAGTATGGTTTATACTCAATTTGGAATCTTAAGTATGGATTATACTTAGGAACGACAAATGGTCTTGTCAGGATGTGACAAAAGAAATCGGGTATGGATTATACTTGGTTTGAACTTTTGGGTATGGATTATGCCCTGCAAACGGTCTTGTTAGGATGTGACAAAAGAAATCGGGTATGGATTATACTCGTTTTGGACTTCGGGGTATGAGTTATGCCTGGAAATGTTGGCCCTTGCCAGGATTTGGTAGGATGACTCAAACGTCCCTAGAGTATGGTTTATGCTCATTAGACGCCGAAGCTTGGTTTATGCTCAGAAAATTTGAACAATATCACCAGGATTTGGCACGTTTGTTTTTCCTTTATCTCTTTACGGGTATGGATTATACCTGTAGCTGGCAGACCCGGCAAGGTCATGGCATTGTCGAATTTCTATGGCTTATAGATTTCCTGGACTATCCAGAACACATCTTCCTTCAACCACCAAGATATGTTCTGGGGGGCAAACTTGTTGACACAATTTTTGGTAAAAGCTGTCACACTGAATATCTGGATAGCATCACGCTCGGATATGGATAATATCGTCAGAAGACAGGCAGCGATTTGGTCAAAGTTGCATCACGAACAAAGAAAGGCCCGAAAACTGCAATTATGGAGTTGAGCTTAGTAACTCTTGTAGATCTCTGAATTAGCTTCAGTTTGAGCTTTCGTTTGGCTCAATCGGACTTAAGGTTTGACAGTTACGCCCGTTTCCGCGAACTGGTGTAAATTGGCATCGACCGACGAACACTTGGATGAAGTGACAAAGCATCATTGGCTCGGATCGTGGGACCGGCTTGTGGGACCCACCTTGGCTCGTGGATCACCATCTCCTCCTGGTTCGTGACGCACCTCAGCTCGTGCACCCTCCCCGGCTCGTGGAACACATGTAGACCACGACCCGACCACTCCAGCTCGTCACCACTTCACATCTCACCATCATGAACCACCAGCTCGGCTCGCCCTATGTAACCACGACCCGACCGCCGAACCTGCTCTTACGCACCTTGTTCTGACCTATTCTTAAGGCTATTCACACTCCTATTTTCCCGGATCGGGTGCCACGTACCCCATCACGAACCGGTCTTCTCAGAAGCTCTCCTACAGCTATAAATACACATTTGAAGGCATTTTCAAGGATCTTCTGGCTCTAACACCTCAGAGCATCCACCATTGCTCTCTGCAAAGCAATTTCTGCAGCAAAGGAGCCAAATTCCACATCATAACATGAGGATTTCGTGTATAATCTTATGATTTCTTACCTCTTTTCATTGTAAACACGAGGATTTCGTGTATAAACCGAGAGAATTGTACTTGTAACTTCTTAGGATTTAAGAAGAGATAAAGTGGACATAGGCTTGGTTTGAGCCGAACCACTATAAAAACTTCATGTGTCTCCCCTTTATTTATTTTTTTCTGCACTCTGTGATTTGTGATCTGCATTTGGGTGTTAGGTCCAGATTTTAGTCTAACATTTTGGCGCGCCAGGTAGGGGGGCACACGAAAACCTCAATTTCTAGCTTGAACGGAGACTCAATGGTGAACAAAAGGAAGAAGACTGGAACTTCTGCTCATGCCGATGATGCTGACGCTGAAGGCGGAAGGAATGAGGCAAGCCAGGAAGCTTCCTCTCACGAAAACACATCAGCATTTTTGACTAGAGACGAGATGGACGGTGTTCTAGCTGAATTGAGAGATGGAATGGCAAGACAGGACGATCTCCTTAGGAAACAACAGGAGATGATCGATGGATTCTTCGCTCGGATGGATGGAAGGCAGAGCAACGCTCAAGTCACTGGAAATGAAGCCACTGAAGCGGCTCGCGCATCATCTGGACTCGGGGGAAACCCCCTCACTCTTGGAAATGTTCAGGTTCAACCTACTTCAGCCTCGGTTCAAATGGAAACAAGGACGGAAGCTCTCGCTCCTCAACCGCAACCGGCTCGTGATGAAGATCCAGAAGCGGCTCGTGATAGGGCATCACGACCCGATCGGATCGCACCCCCATACTCACGAACCGTGCTCCACGATCCCGCCGCACGAGCTGACCTCCCTGGCTCACGACCGGGTCGAGTCGCCTCCCTTGATCCATGAACCGCGACCCACGACCCGCTCACGACAGCTCACCATCAGCTTCCTTCTCTCGTGCTCAACGCTGAGGGTTCCAGCTCTGATCTTGGCAATTTGTAACAACTTTTTGAAGGAAATCGGCTAGCAGAACTGATTGAACGACTCTCGAGAGGCCATAATTATCAGAATGACGTGGATGACGTCAACCACACTCCCTTCACTCAGGAAATCAGGAATTCTCGTAATCCCCCAGATTTCAAACTTCCACTACTAGAGCCCTACAATGGCAGGACCGATCCAACCGTGCATCTGATGCGCTTTAAACGGCATATGGAAGTTCAATCGGCATAAGAAAACGTCATGGCAAAGTGTTTTCCCCTCTTTCTGACTGACATAGCGGCTATGTGGATTCGGCAGCTAGAAACGGAATCGATCAGGAATTGGAACATGTTGGTTGCATGCTTTATTGAACAATTTCGGGTTCACGTCGCTCGGCCCAAGAATGTCATGTTACTTACTACAATCAAGCATAGGTCCAGAGAAACTCTGCGTTCATTCCTGGAAATATTCAACGTTGTAGCAGCATCAGTTGACCGACCTGAACCATCGATGGTGCTGATGGCAGCAGTATCCAGTGTTTTGGATAGCTCGGAGTTCAAAAAGTCCTTGTACCGAGACCCACCGCGAAACCTCGGCGAATTTTATTCTGAAGCAGACAGATTTCTGCGGGAAGAAGATGCAACCTCCGAGAAGAAAGTTCTCGATGTCAACATGCTTAAAGACGGAGAACTGTCCGATTCTGGAAATGGCAATGGAAAAGCCGCCGTCAGGAATGACTGCAACACTCTGCCCCGGAGAGGGCCCAGATATGAAAAGTACACTGAACTCAATGCCCCACTCTCAGACATCTATCTGGATACGAACGGTGCTATCTCCTTCCCAAACCCTCCCAGGAGGGAGCCATCACAAAGAGAACGCGATTCTGGAAAGCACTGCATATTCCATGATATGGATGGACATGACACAAATGACTGCAGGCATCTTCGTGATTTGATTGAGGAATAGGTTAGACGTGGAGAGCTGGCCGAGTATGTGAAACTACCGACAGCGCCTGCACCTGCGCTGCTACCTTCTGCTCCCCGGAGAGGGAATGACCCTGGATCGAGCTCTCGTGGGCTCATCATCAACAGATCTAGATGAGATCAGCTTTCATTTTCTGCATTTCTTAGGCTTTAAGATTTGTTTTTTGCTTTCGTTAGGTTTTCCGATTGGTTGAATCCGTGTACACACGTACGGGGTTAGGATGTAGCCCCAAAGCGTGCCCTGGGCTCGGTGTCAAACCAATCAGGATTTGCTTTGGTTTTGCATTTTGAATTGAATAAGGACTTCCCAAGCATGTATTATGTTTGGAGAATTAACGTATCTTGTCAGGATGTTGTAGGATCCTCAACTTTAGTTAAAGTATGTCTTATACTTATTATGGAACTCCAGGTATGGATTATGCCTAGCGATGGACTATCTTCTCAGGCTGTGGCAAGTGTAGCTCTACTTTAGGTCTGAGTATGGTTTATACTCACTATGGAATCTTAAGTATGGATTATACTTAGGAATGACAAATGGTCTTGCCAGGATGTGACTAAAGAAATCGGGTATTGATTATACTCGGTTTGAACTTTTGGGTATGGATTATGCCCTGCAAACGGTCTTGTCAGGATGTGACAAAAGAAATCGGGTATGGATTATACTCGATTTGGACTTCTGGGTATGGATTATGCCTGGAAATGTTGGCCCTTGCCAGGATTGCGCAAGATGACTCAAACGTCCCTCGAGTATGGTTTATGCTCATTAGATGTCGAAGCATGGTTTATGCTCAGAAAATTTGAACAATATCGCCAGGATTTGGCACGTTTGTTTTTCCTTTATCTCTTTACGGGTATGGGTTATACCTGTAGCTGGCAGACCCGGCAAGGTCATGGCATTATCGAATTTCTATGGCTTATAGATTTCCTGGACTATCCAGAACACATCTTCCTTCAACCAGCAAGATATGTTCTGTGGTGCAAACTTGTTGACACACTTTTTGGCAAAAGCTGTCACACTGAATATCTGGATAGCATCGCGCTCGGATATGGAGAATATCATCAGAAGACAGGCAGCGATTTGGTCAAAGGCGCATCATGAACAAAGAAAGGCCTGAAACTCCTATCAGAAGACCTCTTTTGGGCCCAAAAACAGCAATTATGGAGCTGAGCTCGATAACTCCTGTAGATCTCTGAATTAGCTTCAGGTTGAGCTTTCGTTTGGCTCAATCAGACTTACGGTTTGCAAGTTACGCCCGTTTCCGCGAACCGGTGTAAATTGGCATCGACCGACGAACACTTGGATAAAGTGACGAAGCGTCATTGGCTCGGTTCGTGGGACCGGCTCATGGGACCCACCTTGGCTCGTGGATCACCATCTCCTCCTGGATTATGATGCACCTCAGCTCACGCACCCTCCCCGGCTCGTGGAACACATGTAGACCATGACACGACCACTCCAGCTCGTCACCATTTCACATCTCACCATCATGAACCACCGGCTCGGCTCGCCCTATGTGACCACGACCTGACCCCCTGAACCTGCTCTTACGCAGCTTGTTCCGACCTATTCTCAAGGCTATTCACACTCCTATTTTCCCGGATCGGGTGCCCCGTAACCCATCACGAACCGGTCTTCCCAAAAGCTCTCCTACAGCTATAAATACACCATTTGAAGGCATTTTCAAGGATCTTTTGGCTCTAACTCCTCAGAGCTTCCACCATTGCTCTCTGCAAAGCAATTTCAGCAGCAAAGGAGCCAAATTCCACATCATAACATGAGGATTTCGTGTATAATCTTATGATTTCTTACCTCTTTTCATTGTAAACACGAGGATTTCGTGTATAAACCGAGAGAATTGTACTTGTAACTTCTTAGGATTTAAGAAGAGATAAAGTGGACGTAGGCTTGGTTTGAGCCGAACCACTATAAGAACTTTGTGTGTCTCCTCTTTATTTACTTTTTTCTACACTCTATGATTTGTGATCTGCATTTGGGTGGTAGGCCCCGATTTTGGTCTAACATTTTGGCGTGCCAGGTAGGGAGCACACGACAACCTCAAATTCTAGCTTGAAAGGAGACTCAATGGCGAACAAAAGGAAGAAGACTGGAACTTCTGCTCATGCCGATGATGCTGACGCTGAAGGCGTAAGGAATGAAGCAAGCCAGGAAGCTTACTCTCACGAAAACCCATCAGCATTTTTGACTAGAGACGAGATGGATGGCGTTCTCGCTGAATTAAGAGATCAAATGGCAATACAGGATGATCTCCTCAGGAAACAACAGGAGATGGCCGATGGATTCTTCGCTCGGATGGATGGAAGGCTGAGCAACGCTCAAGTCACTGGAAATGAAGCCACTGAAGCGGCTCGCGCATCATCAGGACTCGGGGGCAACCCCTCACTCTTGGAAATGTTCAGGTTCAACCTACTTCTGTCCCAGTTCAAATGGAAACAAGGACGGAAGCTCTCGCTCCTCAACCGCAATCGGCTCGTGATGGAGATCCAGAAGCGGCTCGTGATAGGGCATCACGACCCGATCGGATCTCCCCCCCCCCCAAACTCACGAACCATGCTCCACAATCCCGCATCACAAGCTGACCTCCCTGGCTCATGACCGGGTCAAGTCGCCCCCCTTGATCCACGACCCGCTCACGATATCTCACCAATAGCTTCCTCTCTCACGCTCAACGCTGGGGGCACCAGATCTGATCTTGGCATTTTGCAACTACTTTTTGAAGGAAATCGGCTAGCAGAACTGATTGAACGCCTCTCGAGAGGCCGTACTTATCAGAATGACATGGATGACGTCAACCACACTCCCTACACTCAGGAAATCAGAATTCTCGTAATCCCCCAGATTTCAAACTTCCACAACTAGAACCCTACAACGGCAGGACTGATCCAACCGTGCATATGATGCGCTACAAACGGCATATGGACGTTCAATCGGCATCGGAAAACGTCATGGCAAAGTGTTTTCCCCTCTTTCAGACTGACATAGCTGCTATGTGGATTCGGCAGCTAGAAACAGAATCGATCAGCAGTTGGAACATGTTGGTCGCACGCTTTATTGAACAATTTCGGGTTCATATCGCTCGGCCCAAGAACGTCATGTCACTTACTTCAATCAAGCAGAGGTCCAGAGAAACTCTGCGTTCATTCCTGGAAAGATTCAATGTTGCAGCAGCATCAGTTGACCGACCAGAACCATCGACGGTGTTGATGGCAGCAGTATCCGGTGTTTTGGATTGCTCGGAGTTCAAAAAGTCCTTGTATCGAGACCCACCGCGAAACCTCAGTGAATTTTATCTTGAAGCAGACAGATTTCTCCAGGAATAAGATGCGACCTCCGAGAAGAAAGTTCTCGATGTCAACATGCTTAAAGATGGAGAACCGTCCGATTCTGGAAATGGCAAAGGAAAAGCCGCCTTCAGGAATGACCGCAACACTCATCCCAGGAGAGGGCCTAAATATGAAAAGTACACTGAACTCAATGCCCCACTCTCAGACATCTATCTGGACATGAACGGTGCTATCTCCTACCTAAAGCCTCCCAGGAGGGAGCCATCACAAAGAGAACGCGATTCTGGAAAGCACCGCATATTCCACGATATGGACGGACATGACACAAATGACTGCAAGCATCTTCGTGATTTGATTGAGGAACGGGTTAGACGTGGAGAGCTGCCCGAGTATGTGAAACTACCGACAGCGCCTGCACCTGCGCTGCTACCTTCTGCTCCTCGGAGAGGGAATGACCCTGGATCGAGCTCTCGTGGACTCATCATCAACTGATCTGGATGAGATCAGCTTTCATTTTCTGCATTTCTTAGGCTTTAAGATTTGTTTTTTGTTTTCGTTAGGTTTTCCGATTGGTTGAATCGTAGTACACACGTACGGGGTTAGGATGTATCCCCAAAGCGTGCCCTGGACTCGGTGTCAAACCAATCAGGATTTGCTTTGGTTTTGCATTTTGAATTGAATAAGGGCTTCCGTAGCATGGATTATGTTTGGAGAATTTAAGTATCTTGTCAGGATGTGGCAGGATCCTCAACTTCAGTTAAAGTATGGCTTATACTTATTATGGAACTCCAGGTATGGATTATGCCTAAGGATGAACTATCTTGTCAGGCTGTGTCAAGCGTAGCTCTACCTCAGGTATGAGTATTGTTTATACTCACTTTGGAATCTTAAGTATGGATTATACTTAGGAACGACAAGTGGTCTTGTCAGGATGTGACAAAAGAAATCGGGTATGGATTATACTTGGTTTGAACATTTGGGTATGGATTATGCCTTGCAAATAGTCTTGTCAGGATGTGACAAAAGAAATCGGGTATGGATTATACTCGATTTGGACTTCTGGGTATGGATTATGCCTGGAAATGTTGGCCCCTGCCAGGATTTGGCAGGATAACTCGAACGTCCCTTGAGTATGGTTTATGCTCATTAGACGCCGAAGAATGGTTTATGCTCAGAAAATTTGAACAATATCGCCAGGATTTGGCACGTTTGTTTTTCCTTTATCTCTTTACGGGTATGGATTATACCTATAGCTGGCAGACCCGGCAAGGTCATGGCATTATCGAATTTCTATGGCTTATAGATTTCCTGGACTATCCAGAACACATCTTCCTTCAACCAGCAAGATATGTTCTAGGGGGAAACTTGTTGACACACTTTTTGGTAAAAGCAATCACACTGAATATCTGGATAGCATCGCGCTCGGATATGGAGAATATCGTCAGAAGACAGGCAGCGATTTGGTCAAAGTCGCATCACGAACAAAGAAAGGCCCGAAATTCCTATCAGACAACCTCTTTTGGGCCCGAAAACAACAATTACGGAGCTAAGCTCAGTAACTCTTGTAGATCTCTGAATTAGCTTCAGTTTGAGCTTTCGTTTGGCTCAATCACGCTTACGGATTGAAAGTTACGCTTGTTTCCGCGAATTGGTGTAAATTGGCATCGACCGACGAACACTTGGATGAAGTGATGAAGCAACATTGGCTCGGATCGTGGGACCGGCTCGTGGGACCCACCTTGGCTCGTAGATCACCATCTCCTCCTGGCTCGTGACGCACCTCAGCTCGCGCACCCTCCCCTGCTCATGGAACACATGTAAACCACGACCCGACCACTCCAGCTCGTCACCACTTCACATCTCACCATCATGAACTACCGGCTCGCTCCGCCCTATGTGACCACGACCCGACCCCCGAACCTGCTCTTACGCAGCTTGTTCTGACCTATTCTCAAGGCTATTCACACTCCTATTTTCCCGGATCGGGTGCCACGTACCCCATCACGAACCGGTCTTCCCAGAAGCTCTCCTACAGCTATAAATACACCATTTGAAGGCATTTTCAAGGATCTTTTGGCTCTAACTCCTCAGAGCTTCCACCATTGCTCTCTGCAAAGAAATTTCAGCAGCAAAGGAGCCAAATTCCACATCATAACATGAGAATTTCGTGTATAATCTTATGATTTCTTACCTCTTTTCATTGTAAACACGATGATTTTGTGTATAAACCGAGAGAATTGTACTTGTAACTTCTTAGGATTTAAGAAGAGATAAAGTGAAAGTAGGCTTGGTTTGAACCGAACCACTATAAAAACTTCGTGTGTCTCCTCTTTATTTACTTTTTTCTACACTCTGTGATTTGTGATCTACATTTGGGTGTTAGGCCCAGATTTTGGTCTAACATTTTGGCGCGCCAGGTAGGGGGGCACACGACAACCTCAATTTCTAGATTGGAAGGAGACCTAATGGAGAACAAAAGGAAGAAGACTGGAACTTCTGCTCATGCCGATGATGCTGACGCTGAAGGCGTAAGGAATGAGGCAAGCTAGGAAGCTTCCTCTCATGAAAATCCATCAGCATTTTTGACTAGAGACGAGATGGACGGCGTTCTCGCTGAATTGAGAGATCAAATGGCAAGACAGGACGATCTCCTCAGGAAACAACAGGAGATGATCGATGGATTCTTCACTCGGATGGATGGAAGGCCGAGCAACGCTCAAGTCACTGGAAATGAAGCCACTGAAGCGGCTCGCGCATCATCTGGACTCGGGGGCAACCCCCTCACTCTTGGAAATGTTCAGGTTCAACCTACTTCAGCCCAGTTCAAATGGAAACAAGGACGGAAGCTCTCGCTCGTCAACCATAACCGGCTCCTGATGGAGATCGAGAAGCGGCTCGTGATAGGGCATCACGACCCGATCAGATTGCTCGCCCAGACTCACGAACCGTGATCCACGATCCCGCCTCACGAGCAGACCTCCCTGGCTCACGACCAGGTCGAGTCGCCCCCTTGATCCACGAACCGTGACCCACGACCCGCTCATGACAGCTTCCTTCTCTCGTGCTCAACGCTGGGGGCACCAGCTCTGATCTTGGCAATTTGCAACTACTTTTTGAAGGCAATCGGCTAGCAGAACTGATAGAACGCCTCTCGAGAGGCCGTACTTATCAGAATGACGTGGATGACGTCAACCACACTTTCTTCACTCCGGAAATCAGGAATTCTCGTAATCCCCTAGATTTCAAACTTCCACAACTAGAGCCCTACAACGGCAGGACCGATCCAACCGTGCATCTGATGCGCTATAAACAACATATGGAAGTTCAATCGGCGACGGAAAACGTCATGGCAAAGTGTTTTCCCCTCTTTCTGACTGACAAAGCCGCTATGTGGATTCGACAGCTAGAAACGGAATCGATCAGCAGTTGGAACATGTTGGTCGCACGCTTTATTGAACAATTTCGGGTTTACATCGCTCGGCCCAAGAACATTATGTCACTTACTTCAATCAAGCAGAGGTCTAGAGAAACTCTGCTTTCATTCCTGGAAAGATTCAACGTTGTAGCAGCATCAGTTGATCGACCTAAACTATTGATGGTGCTGATGGCAGCAGTATCCGGTGTTTTGGATAGATCGGAGTTCAAAAAGTCCTTATACCAAGACCCACCGTGAAACCTCGGCGAATTTTTTCTTTACGCAGACAGATTTCTACGGGAAGAAGATGCAACCTCCGAGAAGAAAGTTCTCGATGTCAACATGCTTAAAGATGGAGAACCGTCCGATTCTGGAAATGTCAAAGGAAAACCGCCGTCAGGAATGACCGCAACACTCAGCCCCGGAGTGGGCCCAGATATGAAAAGTACACTGAACTCAATGCCCCACTCTCAGACATCTATCTGGACACGAACGGTGCTATCTCCTACCCAAAGCCTCCCAGGAGGGAGCCATCACAAAGAGAACGCGATTCTGGAAAGCACTGCATATACCACAATATGGACGGATATGACACAAATGACTGCAGGCATCTTCGTGATTTGATTGAGTAACGGGTTAGACGTGGAGAGCTGCCCGAGTATGTGAATCTACAGACAGCGCCTGCACCTGCGCTGCTACCTTCTGCTCCCCGGGGAGGGAATGACCCTACATCGAGTTCTCGTGGGCTCATCATCAACTGATCTGGATGAGATCAGCTTTCATTTTCTGCGTTTCTTAGGCTTTAAGATTTGTTTTTTGCTTTCGTTAGGTTTTCCGATTGGTTGAATCGGAATACACACGTACGGGGTTAGGATGTAGCCCCAAAGCGTGCTCCGGACTCGGTGTCAAACCAATCAGGATTTGCATTGGTTTTGCATTTTGAAATGAATAAGGACTTTCCAAGCATGGATTATGTTTGGAGAATTTAAGTATCTTGTCAGGATGTGGCAGGATCCTCAACTTCAGTTAAAGTATGGCTTATACTTATTATGGAACTCCAGGTATGGATTATGCCTAGGGATGGGCTATCTTGTCAGGCTGTGGCAAGCGTAGCTCTACTTCAGGTCCGAGTATGGTTTATACTCACTTTGGAATCTTAAGTATGGATTATACTTAGGAACGACAAATGGTCTTGTAAGGATGTGACAAAAGAAATCGGGTATGGATTATACTCGGTTTGAACTTTTGGGTATGGATTATGCCCTGCATACGGTCTTGTCAGGATGTGACAAAAGAAATCGGGTATGGATTATACTCGATTTGGACTTCTAGGTATGAATTATGCCTGGAAATGTTGGCCCTTGCCAGGATTTGGCAGGATGACTCAAATGTCCCTTGAGTATGGTTTATGCTCATTCTACGCCAAAGCATGGTTTATGCTCCGAAAATTTGAACAATATCGCAAGGATTTGGCACGTTTGTTTTTACTTTATCTCTTTACGGGTATGGATTATACCTGTAGCTGGCAGACCCGGCAAGGTCATGGCATTATCGAATTTCTATGGCTTATAGATTTCTTGGACAATCTAGAACACATTTTCCTTCAACCAGCAAGATATGTTCTGGGGGGCAAACCTGTTGACACACTTTTTGGTAAAAGCTGTCACACTGAATATCTAGATAGCATCTCTCTCGGATATGGAGAATATCGTCAGAAGACAGGCAGCGATTTGGTGAAAGTCGCATCACGAACAAAGAAAGGCCCGAAACTCCTATCAGATGATCTCTTTTGGGCCCGAAAACAGCAATTACAGAGCTATGCTCAGTAACACTTGTAGACCTCTGAATTAGCTTCAGTTTGAGCTTTCGTTTGGCTCAATCGGACTTACGGTTTGAAAGTTACGCCCGTTTCCGCGAACTGGTGTAAATTGGCATCGACCGATGAACACTTGGATGAAGTGACGAAGCATCATTGGCTCGGATCGTGGGACCGGCTCGTGGGACCCACCTTGGCTCGTGGATCACCATCTCCTCCTGGCTCGTGATGCACCTCAGCTCGTGCACCCTCCCCGGCTCGTGGAACACATGTAGACCACGACCCGACCACTCAAGCTCGTCACCACTTCACATCTCACCATCATGAACCACCGGCTCGGGTCGCCCTATGTGACCACGACCCGACCCCCAAACCTTCTCTTATGCAGCTTGTTCTGTCATATTCTCAAGGCTATTCACACTCCTGTTTTCTCGGATCGGGTGCCACGTACCCCATCACGAACCGGTCTTCCTAGAAGCTCTCCTACAGCTATAAATACACCATTTGAAGGCATTTTCAAGGATCTTTTGGCTGTAACTCCTCATAGCTTCCACCATTGCTCTCTGCAAAGCAATTTCAGCAGCAAAGGAGCCAAATTCCACATCATAACATGAGGATTTCGTGTATAATCTTATGATTTCTTACCTCTTTTCATTGTAAACACGAGGATTTCGTGTATAAACCGAGAGAATTGTACTTGTAACTTCTTAGGATTTAAGAAGAGATAAAGTGGGCGTAGGCTTGGTTTGAGCCGAACCACTATAAAAACTTTGTGTGTCCTCTTTTTTTACTTTTTTCTGCACTCTGAGATTTGTGATCTGCATTTGGGTGTTAGGCCCAGATTTTGGTCTAACATTTTTGCGCGCCAGGTAGGGGGGCACACGACAACCTCAATTTCTAGCTTGAAAGGTGACTCAATGGCGAACAAAAGGGAGAAGACTGGAACTTCTGCTCATGCCGATGATGCTAGCGCTGAAGGCGTCAGGAATGAGGCAAGCCAGGAAGCTTCCTCTCACGAAAACCCATCAGCATTTTTGACTAGAGACGAGATGGGCGGCGTTCTCGCTGAATTGAGAGATCAAATGGCAAGACCGGACGATCTCCTCAGGAAACAACAGGAGATGATCGATGGATTCTTTGCTCGGATGGATGGAAGGCCGAGCAACGCTCAAGTCAATGGAAATGAAGCCACTGAAGCGGCTCGTGCATCATCTGGACTCGGGGGCAACCCCCTCACTCTTGGAAATGTTCAGGTTCAACCTACTTCAGCCCCAGTTCAAATGGAAACAAGGACGGAAGCTCTCGCTCCTCAACCGCAACCGACTCGTGATGGAGATCTAGAAGTGGCTCGTGATAGGGCATCATGACCCGATCGGATCGCGCCTCCAGACTCACGAACCGTGCTCCACGATCTTGCCTCACGAGCTGACCTCCTTGGCTCACGACTGGGTCGAGTCGCCCTCCTTGATCCACGAACCGTGACCCACAACCCGTTCACGATAGCTCACCAACAGCTTCCTTCTCTCGCGCTCAACGCTGGGGGCACCAGCTCTGATCTTGGCAATTTGCAACAACTTTTTGAAGGAAATCGGTTAGCAGAACTGATTGAACGCCTCTCGAGAGGCTGTACTTATCAAAATGATGTGGATGACGTCAACCACACTCCCTTCATTCAGGAAATCTGGAATTCTCGTAATCCCCCAGATTTCAAACTTCCACAACTAGAGCCCTACAACGGCAGGACCGATCCAACCGTGCATCTAATGCGCTACAAACAGCATATGGAAGTTCAATCGATATCGGAAAACGTCATGGCAAAGTGTTATCCCCTCTTTCTGACTACCATGGCCGCTATGTGGATTCGGCAGCTAGAAACGGAATCGATCAGCAGTTGGAACATGTTGGTCGCACGCTTTATTGAATAATTTCGGGTTCACATCGCTCGGCCCAAGAACGTCATGTCACTTACTACAATCAAGCAGAGGTCCAGAGAAACTCTGGGTTCATTCATGGAAAGATTCAAAGTTGCAGCAGCATCAATTGACCACCCTGAACCATCGATGGTGCTGATGGTAGCAGTATCCGGTGTTTTGGATAGATCGGAGTTTAAAAAGTCCTTGTACCGAGACCCACCGCGAAACCCCGACGAATTTTATCTTGAAGCAGACAGATTTCTGCGGGAAGAAGATGCAACCTCCAAGAAGAAAGTTATCGATGTCAATATGCTTAAAGACGGAGAACCGTACGATTCTGGAAATGGCAAAGGAAAATCCGCCCTCAGGAATGACCGCAACACTCAGCCCCGGAGATGTCCCAGATATGAAAAGTACACTGAACTCAATGCCCCACTCCCAGACATCTATCTGAACACGAACGATGCTATCTCCTACCCAAAGCCTCCCAGGAGGGAGCCATCACAAAGACAACGCGATTCTGGAAAGCATTGCATATCCCACGATATGGACGGACATGACACAAATGACTGCAGGCATCTTCGTGATTTGATTGAAGAACGGGTTAGACGTGGAGAGCTGCCCGAGTATGTGAAACTACCGACAGCGCCTGCACGTGCGATGCTACCATCTGCTCCCCGGAGAGGGAATGACCTTGGATCGGGCTCTCATGGGATTATCATCAACTGATCTGGATGAGATCAGCTTTCATTTTCTGCATTTCTTAGGCATTAAAATTTGTTTTTTGCTTTCGTTAGGTTTTCCGATTGGTTGAATCGAAGTACACACGTACGGGGTTAGGATGTAGCCCCAAAGCGTGCTCCGGACTCGGTGTCAAACCAATCAGGATTTGCTTTGGTTTTGCATTTTCAATTGAATAAGGACTTCCCAAGCATGGATTATGTTTGGAGAATTTAAGTATCTTGTCAGGATGTGGCAGGATCCTCAACTTTAGTTAAAGTATGGCTTATACTTATTATGGAACTCCAGGTATGGATTATGCCTAGGGATGGACTATCTTGTCAGGCTGTGGCAATCGTAACTCTACTTCAGGTCTGGGTATGGTTTATACTCACTTTGGAATCTTAAGTATGGATTATACTTAGGAACGAAAAATGGTCTTGTCAGGATGTAACAAAAGGAATCGGGCATGGATTATACTCGGTTTGAACATTTGGGTATGGATTATGCCCTGCAAACGGTCTTGTCGGGATGTGACAAAAGAAATCGGGCATGGATTATACTCGATTTGGACTTCTGGGTATGGATTATGCCTGGAAATTTTGGCCCTTGCCAAGATTTGGTAGGATGACTCAAACGTCCCTTGAGTATGGTTTATGCTCATTAGACGCCGAAGCATGGTTTATGCTCAGAAAATTTGAACAATATCGCCAGGATTTGGCACGTTTGTTTTTCCTTTATCTCTTTACGGGTATGGATTATACCTGTAGCTGGCAGACCCGGCAAGGTCATGGCATTATCGAATTTCTATGGCTAATAGATTTCCTGGACTATCCAGAACACATCTTCCTTCAACCAGCAAGATATGTTCTGGGGCGCAAACTTTTTGACACACTTTTTGGTAAAAGCTGTCACACTGAATATATGGATAGCATCGAGCTCGGATATGGAGAATATCGGCAGAAGACAAGCAGCGATTTGGTCAAAGTCGCATCATGAACAAAGAAAGGCCTGAAACTCCTATCAGACGACCTCTTTTGGGCCCGAAAACAGAATTATGGAGATGAGCTCTGCAACTCCTGTAGATCCCTGAATTAGCTTCATTTTGAGCTTTTATTTGGCTCAATCGGACTTACGGTTTGAAAGTTACGCCCATTTCCGCGAACTGGTGTAAATTGGCATCGACCGACTAACACTTGGATGAAGTGACGAAGCATCATTGGCTCGGATCGTGGGACCGGCTCGTGGGACCCACCTTGGCTCGTGGATCACCATCTCCTCCTGGCTCGTGACACACCTCAGCTCGTGCACCCTCCCCGGCTCGTGGAACACATGTAGACCACGACCCGACCACTCCAGCTCGTCACCACTTCACATCTCACCATCATGAACTACCGGCTCGGCTCGCCCTATGTGACCATGACCCGACCCCCGAATCTGCTCTTACGTAGCTTGTTCTGACCTATTCTCAAGGCTATTCACACTCCTATTTTCCCGGATCGGGTGCCACGTACCCCATCACGAACCGGTCTTCCCAGAAGCTCTCCTACAGCTAAAAATACCCCATTTGAAGGCATTTTCAAGGATCTTTTGACTCTAACTCCTCAGAGCTTCCACCATTGCTCTCTGCAAAGCAATTTCAGCAGCAAAGGAGCCAACTTCCACATCATAACATGAGGATTTCGTGTATAATCTTATGATTTCTTACCTCTTTTCATTGTAAACACGATGATTTTGTGTATAAACCGAGAGAATTGTACTTGTAACTTCTTAGGATTTAAGAAGAGATAAAGTGAAAGTAGGCTTGGTTTGAGCCGAACCACTATAAAAACTTCGTGTGTCTCCTCTTTATTTACTTTTTTCTACACTCTGTGATTTGTGATCTGCATTTGGGTGTTAGGCCCAGATTTTGGTCTAACATTTTGGCGCGCCAGGTAGGGGGCACACGACAACCTCAATTTCTAGCTTGAAAGGAGACTCAATGTCGAACAAAAGGAAGAAGACTGGAACTTCTGCTCATCCCGATGATGCTGACGCTGAAGGCGTAAGGAATGAGGCAAGCCAGGAAGCTTCCTCTCACGAAAACCCATCAGCATTTTTGACTAGAGACGAGATGGACGGCATTCTCGCTGAATTGAGAGATCAAATGGAAAGAAAGGACGATCTCCTCAGGAAACAACAGGAGATGATCGATGGATTCTTCTCTCGGATGGATGGAAGGCCGAGCAACGCCCAAGTCACTGGAAATGAAGCCACTGAAGTGGCTCGCGCATCATCTGGACTCGGGGGCAACCCCCTCACTCTTGTAAATGTTCAGGTTCAACCTACTTCAGCCCCAGTTCAAATGGAAACAAGGACGGAAGCTCTCGCTCCTCAACCGCAACTGGCTCGTGATGGAAATCTGGAAGCGGCTCGTGATAGGTCATCAAGACCCGATCGGATCGCCCCCCCAGACTCACGAACCGTGCTCCACGATCCCGCCTCACGAGCTGACCTCCCTGGCTCACGACCGGGTCGAGTCTCCCCCTTTGATCCACGAACCGCGACCCACGACCCGCTCACGACCGCTCACCAACAGCTTCCTTCTCTCGCGCTCAACGCTGGGGGCACCAGCTCTGATCTTGGCAATTTGCAACAACTTTTTGAAGGAAATCGGCTAGCAGAACTGATTGAATGCCTCTCGAGAGGCCGTACTTATCAGAATGACGTGGATGACGTCAACCAAACTCCCTTCACCCAGGAAATCAGGAATTCTCGTAATCCCCCAGGTTTCAAACTTCCACAACTAGAGCTCTACAACGGCAGGACCGATCCAACCGTGCATCTGATGCGCTACAAACGGCATATGGAAGTTCAATCGGCATCGGAAAACGTCATGGTAAAGTGTTTTCCCCTCTTTCTGACTGACATAGCCGCTATGTGGATTCGGCAGCTAGAAACGGAATCGATCAGCAGTTGGAACAAGTTGGTCGCACGCTTTATTGAACAATTTCAGGTTCACATCGCTCGGCCCAAGAACGTCATGTCACTTACTACAATCAAGCAGAGGTCCAGATAAACTCTACGTTCATTCCTAGAAAGATTCAACGTTGCAGCAGCATCAGTTGACCGACTTGAACCATCGATGGTGCTGATGGCAGCAGTATCCGGTGTTTTGGATAGATCGGAGTTCAAAAAGTCCTTGTACCGAGACTCACCACGAAACCTCGGCGAATTTTATCTTGAAGGAGACAGATGTATGCGGGAAGAAGATGCAACCTCTGAGAAGAAAGTTCTCGATGTCAACATGCTTAAAGACGGAGAACCGTCCGATTCTGGAAATGGCAAAGGAAAAGCCGCCGTCCGGAATGACCGCAACACTCAGCCCCGGAGAGGGCCCAGATATGCAAAGTACACAGAACTCAATGCCCCATTCTCAGACATCTATCTGGACACGAACGGTGCTATCTCCTACCCAAAGCCTCCCAGGAGGGAGCCATCACAAAGAGAACGCAATTCTGGAAAGAACTGCATATTCCACGATATGGAAAGACATCACACAAATGACTGCAGACATCTTCGTAATTTGATTGAGGAACGGGTTAGACGTGGAGAGCTGCCCGAGTATGTGAAACTACCGACAGCGCCTGCACCTGCGCTGCTACCTTCTGCTCACCGGAGAGGGATGACCCCGGATCGAGCTCTCGTGGGATCATCATCAACTGATCTGGATGAGATCAGCTTTCATTTTCTGCATTTCTTAGGCTTTAAGATTTGTTTTTTGCTTTCGTTAGGTTTTCCGATTGGTTGAATCGGAGTACACACGCACGGGGTTAGGATGTAGCCCCAAAGCATGCTCTGGACTCTGTGTCAAACCAATCAAGATTTTCTTTGGTTTTGCATTTCGAATTGAATAAGGACTTCCCAAACATGGATTATGTTTGGAGAATTTAAGTATCATGTCCGGATATGGCAGGATCTTCAACTTCAGTTAAAGTATGGCTTATA
>JASFAX010001971.1:0-47978 GCA_030737875.1 Allium sativum | reverse complement strand
AATCGAATTGCAACCAAATTTTGACGAATTTAGGTGAGGTTCTGATTGTATACACTGTGTTTAACTCTCAAATGATGTGTATAAATACAGATGAAAGAATACCGATATAACGAGATTTTTCTGATGGGTAGCCAACACTAGGATAAGCAGTGGAAGCAATTTTAGCCATTAGACAGAGTGAATTGCTCTGATATCAAATTGAATTTTGATGTAACAGTAGATTTAGAGACTGAGAATGATAAATTGTAGAAGATAGAAAGATTGTATTGAAGAAATGATGAACTTGTATTATTATCTCAGAATAGAATACAAAGTTATGTAACGACGGCTATTTATAGCCCAGTGCAACAGATAAATAAAGAGGTTGGCCTCGGCCCAATACAGTTTGAAATATTTAACGCAGCCTATACACGGCAAAAACCAAGTAGTTACTAGTTAGTTTTATTATAGATTTTCCTCAACCTGGACTTTAGGCAATGCACTGATCATATCATCCAATTCAATACTACTCCATTATGAAAGTTCATTTACAAGTCTGGGTATGGCGCATTGGATTACCTTAAAACTAACTAGTTTTAGTTTTGCACGATGCTACAAATGAAACAAAATATTTACTAATAATCGGAATAGGTTTGGTGTCACACTTTTTTGGTGTACACGCAAACTACCGAAAATGTCCTTTACTAAAAACAAACACATATGATAAAAGGAATTAAATCAAGAAAAAAACGGAAAGTATTTAAAGTTAAATAGCAATGTTCCTTTTATTAGCCATGCGCGTCATTAATGACATTAATAGAGACGTAAATGAGAATAATGTTAAAATTTGAAAGCAGAAAATTAAATATAGAATGGTAACGTAAATGGAATTAAATCACGCGTATGTTTGAATTCGAAAATAAATGCGCATCGTAAATGGAATTAAATCACGCGTATGTGTGGAAATATTTATTTCAAGAGTATGTGCACGCGTATTAAGAATGGAACTTTTAAAATTAGAAATATAAATAAATGTTTTGAATAACGGTCACACGAATTAACATGCATGAATTAGAAACATAAGAAAATTAATGCACAGTAATGAAAATAGAAAAATAAAAAGAAACTATTGAGCAAATAAATATGCAGAAAAATAAAATGGGCAAGAAATATACCAGGCCATGTACTAACGACATATTTTTATTTTGTTAAATGGCTCTATGCGTGTCATCACCACGCACGGAGCGCCTGCTATCACCACGCGCGAAGCGCGTGCCTATACGTCTCGTATACATACACACACAAGAACTGAAGATCAATGTTCACAGATTGCAAAACAAATCTTCAGATATGATTGACATAACAGTGTGTATTGTTGACAACCTGTCGGTGGTTTACAAATGAGCAAATAGAGGAAATTTTTCCAAAAGCATCACCGACTTCCTTGAGTCGTGTAGTATATGCGTTGAGCAATGATCGATAAAGCAGTAAAGCAGTAAAGAGAATCATACTTCTTCGGCTTAAAAACCACATTAGATGTTGCCAATACTCCCATAAGTCACAGATAAAACACACTACTAAAAAATCAAAAATGTCACCGCTCATTCCAACCATCATCTTCTTCTCCTCAATCCTCGCACCCTCCATAGAATCAAAGTCAGGCTCTTTCATAAGAACAACAAGAAGGCCAACCAGCCCAGACTTACAGCAGGAGAAGTTAAGCCACCTCCACTTCTATTTCCACGACATAGTAAGCGGGAAAAACGCAACTGCTGTCCCGATCACAAAACCAGTTGTTTCCAACAACAATTCTGCTTCTTCGTTTTCGGCCTTCGGAATGATAACGATGATGGACGACATGCTGACGGCAGGACCGGAGGCAGAGTCGGAGCTCGTAGGACGTGCTCAGGGCATGTACGCCTGCGCTGCCTTGCAGGAGCTTGGCTTCTTACAGGCCATGAACCTTTACTTCACTGCAGGTACGCTTTGCCCATATTCTTCTCTTTGTTTTTGCTTTCTTACTGTATCTTCGGTTTCATCGTCTAACGTGAAAGAAAAATGTCTGCACTGCTGCTGAAGGGGAGTATAATGGAAGCGTGCTAACGGTAATGGGGCGCAACGCTCCGATGAATCCGACGAGGGAGATGGCGGTGGTAGGGGGAAGCGGAATGTTCAGATTTGCTAGGGGCTTTGCTCTGGCCAGGACTCACTGGATTGATTTTGGAACTGGGGATGCTATTGTCGAGTACAACGTTACTGTTCTCCACTGCTGAAAGTCTAAAATAATGCTTGCTATACAGCGTTCATTCAAAGCGATTATTATAGCTACTGCTGCGAATTTGATGAATCATCTTTTTTGGTCTCTCCTTTATAGCAACTGCTTCTACTTTCATATGTATTTTTGTTGTGATTGTGATTGTGTGGATTACTACTTTTTTCGTTGTCTTCTTGCTTGTCGATTCTTCAGCTGTAAGCGGAGGGAATTGAATCAATTTAAACGTAATGCCCTGTGGCCCAAGGATATGACTTGCATTATTGTTTTACCTTTACATTTCATTTGTCCATAAATTACAGATTGATGATTGCATTGCTTCAAAAGGTAACATATGCTCCACTGGGAAGTGTAATTCGCTTTGCTTCTGATACACTACAGATAAATTAATTTTTAATCAGGATATTATACATAACCAGTCTAATTTTGACTAGGGACATCATACAAAAAGAAGTGAAAAAGAGGTTTATCCTTAAAATCAAACTTTATTAAGAGCATCTCCAACTGTTCCGGAGTGTGGATTTTCGTTTTCCGATTATCCACACTCCGAAAAGAGGGAATCCCAACAGTTTTTAGGTCCAGGCGCTTGTTGAACAAGCGTCTGGAACCAAACGTGGGCCAAAACACAAAAAAATGACTGCGCGGTTGTTTAATCAACGCGCGTAATTTAAGGTGGGCCACAACAAAATGCATGATTGTTTGATGACTTTGCTTGTCCATCCAAAGACCACACGAAAGTTCTGCTCATAGTTTAAAAAATGAAAAAAGACAAAATGACACTGTTCTGCACATCCAACGGCCACACGAAAGTTCTGCTCATAGTTAAAAAAATGAAAAAAAGACAAAATGGCACTGTTCTGCACATGATGGCAATTTAATGTTGGAGGCTATGCGTTGTTTCAACAGACGCGTAGAATTAAAAATGGGTTGTTTCAACAGACGCGTAAAAGAAGTGTGCGATCGTGGTGGGGTATGAAAACAACTATGCGTTGTTTCAACAGACGCGTAGAATTAAAAATGGGTCCACTTACGAAGCGGTTGTTCAACAAGCGCGCAAGGAGTTTGCATATTCCGAAACTTTACACCCAGAAATCGACACTATGGGAAGAATCGGTACTTTGTTGGACGCGAAAATGGGTGTACATTTCACAAATTCGGATATCCACGTTCTTGTTGGAGTTGCTCTAAAGGCGAATACATGTTCAATCTGCAGATATTCTATTAGTATTTTCAGACATGTCTCAGTAAATCAAAAATTGCAAATATGTCCGTAATTATCCGATAAAGTTGCTTTTTATCTACTTTATAATCTGAAAATGAGTTATTTTTCTTTTTTATGCAAAGTGATGCTGAATAAATATAAATATTAAATATGAGATTTTGAAACATTAACCAAGAAATGCATAAAAATATGCAATTATTTGTTATAATTGCATTGATGTGTACAATTTAAAAAAAAGCTGTTCTGTAAGTGATTTTTTTCGGTTTTTCCATTTGCTATGTTGTTATGCATAAGGAGCAAAAGGATGAATCACTTGCTATAGTGGTGTCCTCATAATATTTTTTTTCCTGATAGAAGTCCTAAAGTTTGCCAAAATAATCAAAATAATGCTACATAAAAAGAAGTGAAGAAGAATGGTCGATCTTTTAAATCAAACTTGTTTAAAAGTGAATCCATGTTCAATCTGCAAATATTATGTTAGTATATTTAAACATATCTGAATAAATCAAAAACTACAAATATATCTGTAATTACTCTATCTATATCTTTATCTAAAAATGGGTTATTTTTCTTTTTTCATGAAATTACATCAAGTTTTTCATAATTTATCTTTAATAATATGACGTTGACCGAGTGTAAACATTTAATTTGAGATTTTGAAGCATTCACCAAAAATTGCATAAAAATATGTATTGTTAGTTATAATTGCATTGATGTTTATAGTTATATATATATATATATATAAATATATATATATATATATATATATATGTATGTATATATATATATAAAAACTGTATTTATTTCTGCAAGTTTTATTAAAACATGATTTTTTTTTTTCGTTTATGATTCTTTTTCTTCTTACATAAATAAAAAGATCGTGCTTTGTCAAAAAAAAAAGTTCGAAGATGATTATAAGTTAAATTAATTAGGTTTTGAAATTTGATAGTGCTATGCGTTAATTTTTTGATGATTTTTAAAAAAGGAGAACCTAATTTACATATTTTCTTTAATAGTTTTTTTTGTGTATTTTGAAAATTAACAGAGTTCTTAACCAACTCTTCTTCAAAAAGTGCATAACCATTCTAATTTAGTTCTCTTAACAGAGAAAACAAATTATACAACCCTTGTTATTTCAATGACTATTTACCATTACTTGTACTTTTTTTTTTTTTTTTTTTTGCCGATGAGCTACCGTCTTTTATTTATATATTTGAAGCCGACAAATTTTGTTATGCATGAGGAGCAAAAGGATGAATCATTCGCTATAGTGGTGTCCTCGTAATAAATTTTGCCAGATAGGAGTCCAAAAGTTTACCCAAATAATCAAAATAATGCAGTGTAAAATGTTTAATATGCATCAACAACAATGTCGACCAACCCATGCCACACTAGCACAGGATTCATAATCATATGATTGTAGTAGATCAAAATTTTGAAATATTTCCACTTTGAGGCGGATATACCTACCTGTTGTTTCATCTATTTCATTGTTTATTTTTTATTTAGATTCATTAAATTTGTGCTAATATTCAGATTGGCTCTATTTGGATATCATAACTCGCCCTGAATAACATCAGTCATGTTAAAACTGCAAAAGTACTTCTCGGTAAACAAGCTTCAAATTTTACTTTTGGTTAAGGGAAGGACAATTTTAAGAGTACTCCACTTTAAAAAAAATTGTTAAAAAACGATTTTTTTTTTTTAAATAATCATGGACTAAACTGGCCTTCGTAATAACGCATCTGCTCCCCCCCTTCACTATCGTTCTTTTTTATTTTATCGAAACAGACCTTGCTATTTATATATAAATAAAATTCAAAACTGAATCCCTAGATTACCATGATGGTTTGAAGGAAGATTGCCAAAAGAAAGCAATCAGATCATAATCCAATCTCGAAAATTTTGGACAAGTTAGATAAATAAGGGCCTTTTTTTTTGTGTGTAAATTAATCTGAACTAGCATGTTTGTACATTGGTTTATGTTCTTTAAAACCATTTTAGAACTACTTGACTCTAGGATTGAGGTACACATTTGAACAAAGTCTGAAATATTTGGGAATTACTTCTCGTGTATACTACAAAGGTGTGCCCTGATCATTTAGGCAACATTCAGTTTTAAAGCCTCGAATTAACTATGATTGTGTCATAAAAACGCATAGTTCATAATTTAATTGAAATTCACCTTGTCAGGCAACAGTTTGCACCATGTTCATCGTAATCCAATCTCGTTCAACGAGAATAAAGTGCAAAATATTTGGACTAAGAAGTGTTAATATTTGTTGTTTTTTGGTGCAAGTATTTAAAGTTGTTGCATAATTTGCATGTTTTGATATCAAACAGTTCTTTTATAATATGTTCACAAAGCAACAATTAAAAAAAAAAAAAAACATTAAGTTGTGCATGAAAACACTGAAGTACGGTGGTGTATGGCCGTTTCACATTGCTTTAAATGGCAGTGGTTTGCCTCAAAAACTGCACTACATTTTATCAACATGTCATCTAAAATGGTTTGCACCTACCGTACAGTAGTATGTTGCACGTTCCAACGTTTCCGAACGAAAAACATTAACCATTATCACCATGATCCAATCATAATCAAGTTAATAATCACGCCGCTGTTTATTTGATGAAAATTCATGATCAAACATCACGATTATTAATTCACATCAAATCGATCATATTTTAAATATTAAATCAAATTCGTCAATAAGAAACAAAACCTCAAATTTCACCATCCAATTCTACTCCGAACTTACCTGATCCAATGCTCTTTGATCACCAACATAACTTTCTTATGTTTTCATTACATTAACTACATCTATTTATTATTTTATATAGGTCATTAATTAGGGTTTATGTTTCAAAGTATAAGATGATTATAAGGATGGTATTGAAATTTTTAATTATATGGTTAAGGCGGGGCTAACTTTTTTTATCCCCCTTAACAATTCATCGAAAATTAGAAAATTGTCCCCTCTCCCCCTCCCTTAACAAAAAATGAAGTTCATTTAACACCCCTTTAATTAAAACAAAATTCTATTAACCCCTCACATTATGCTTTCCATCACATTCATTGCTTCAAATAATTCATCCCCGTTTGTTCCTTTAACATCCAGTCCAACTACACTACCGTGACCCTCTCCGTGTTTTTCTTCTCCTCCTCCACATTTTCCCTTGTATATAAATGTTTTCTTTGCAAAATTTACTCTGTTGATGATTTCCACTTTTTTCTTTTGTATGGTTGCATAAAGTAAATGCCAAGTAGCATACCGAATTAGTTTATAATAGATCGAATGTGGATGTCCTAGCTAAATTTTGAATATAATGGTAGAAAATTGAAATGTTGTAATTATCCAAACCTGGCACCGATCCCTATATCAAATTAGTTGGTATGCATGCCTTACTCAGACGGAATAAATAACATTTTTCGTTTGTGGCCCTATTTTTTTTTTTCATTTTTAGCCTCCTTTTGCAAAATATTGCAAATATAGCTCCCTTGTCGTCACGTAAGCTTTGACTGAGCTGAATCATGAATACTGGCGCAATCACAGATTGTGCCACTAATTTTTTTTTTTAAATCTTTCGGGATGCAATCCAGGATTGCGTCCCGAAAGAATATAAACTTACTTTTCCTTGATTTTCTCATTCTCCAGTTCTCATTTTTCACTCCTCAATAATAGAACCCAAAAGCTAAATTTAAAAAGTTCAGATCCCTCATTGTTATTCAACAAAACAGGAATCTTTTATTGCGGATCTAAGTGAGGAGTTAACGAGTATGGCTATTGTTAGATTACTGAAAGATATGGCTTTGTTTTTGTAGTTATTTTTTGGATCTCCAATCTAAGTTTTTTTGAACTTGTGTTTAACGTAGAATGACGCCAAACTAGCTATATTCTATTATGACGGAGAATTGGTTGTTGATGAATATAAATGTTGAACATATAATTGTGGAGCTAGTAAACCGACAAAAGTTTGGAAAGGGTCAAACTTTTACAATTGAAGGAGGCTGTCTTAAATCGGATGAGTTTGACATTGAGTTAGTTTGCAATTGGTTGACCAATTCTGGATCTAAGGCAATTAAAATTGGAGACGACACCGAGTTGAAATTATGTTGTCTGCCATGTCAAAATCTACTGAATTATTTGCAATGAAAGAGAGAAGGTTGTCGGCAGAGCCACATGTAACTCCAGTCGTTGCGGTTCCCACAGCATACTATTCGTATCCGACTATGAGCCTACCCACTTATGTGCAACAACAGATGTGTTTTGGGTATAATCCGTTCGTAAATTTTCACCAGGCATCGCAACCCTATTATCCATATCCGACGCAAGATACTGTCCCAAATATGACTCAAGGGTAATTCGAACTTTAGAATTCTCCTATTGGACAACATAACCATTGTCTTGTGTATGATAATAATAATAAAAATGTATGTTTCAGGTTTGTTTCTAATTACTTTCCAACACAAACTACAGCCGGACCATCTACAAGTTACCATTGTGCTCTCACGTAGCCAACGCCCTCCGAAGTTAAGCGTATGAGCTAACAGTAAGTTACTTGTGATATTGATATAGAATTATATTGTGTATAAAAAAGTACTCAAATATATGCCGGTTGCGTACTCAGGTATCCACACAAGCTAGCGAAGCAGAATCCAACGTAGAACCGAATATTTCTGACGTCGATATGGAAATAGATAAACCAGAATTGAGAGAGTTAAATACAGATCCTTCAAAAATGTGTGATTACGCTCCGAAAGATTTTTTTTTTTTTTAATAAAATACTGGCGCAATCTGTGATTGCGTCAGTATTTATGGCTTAGCTCAGTCAAAGCTTACGTGGCGAAGAGAAAGCTATATTTGCAATATTTTGCAAAAGCAAGCTAAAAGTGAAAGAAAGAAAAAAATTGAGCCACAAAAGAAAAATGCTTTGGAATAAAATCTCCTGTATCCAAAATACCCTATTTCTTTAGTGTAATGCTAAAAGCACCCAGAAACATGCTACTTAATACCAATAAATTTTTTAATTAGTGCTAATTAATTCATATGCTTCTTAATACCACATCTATTTCTTTATTCAGTTCCTAATCACCGAACAAAACCTTTGCTCTTCCTTTTCATTAGGTAAGTTTCAAATTTTCAGATCACAAAACCCCAATTTTCACATGATCTCTCTATTAAAATCTCTTTGTTTGTCCATCAAAAATCATAAAACCCTAAATCCAACTATCTTCACACAGTACTCAAGCGTGATTTTTATGTCTTATCATGTGAATTGTCACAAACATAAAGTGTGGCCATTTACCACCATGAATAGCAGTATACCACGGCCATAAATGACCGACCAGAAATGAAACCCACGGCTGTTTATAACCATGGAAGTATTGGATATATTAAATAAAAAATTAACAGAAAGTGCCGTCTTTTTCCACCGAATAGTTAGGATAACTATGGCCATTCATAACCGATTTGTTGCCAAAACCATGGCATTTTTCCATCGAACAGCTATTCGGTGTACCAGTCATTCATATTTTGCCGTTAATATTGCTAAATGTGTATCTGACTCTTGTAAATGATATCTAATAAATGTGCACACGCTGATAGACGCTCCAATGGTCAGAACACAGTTTTCGAAAAAAATCATAACTAGAACATTTTACAGACTTCTTTATAAAATTAGTGTTTAATTCAATTAAAAAAATAACATTCTTTATCCAAGTATAATTCCTTCTGAGTTGTAGAAGTGTAATTTTTTTTCATGAAATTTAGTATATCCTTCTTTATTTGATTACGTGTAACTTGCATGTAAATGCTCTCATTTTCCTATTTTTATGGCCTGCTGCCACTTATTTAAAAGACAACTAGTGGTTCTGAAACAATTGCTTTGGGTTGGAGAAATCATAAATAAGACGACCCTGATTATAAAAATGGTTCTTCTTTATGAACTTTTATAAATGATGATAAGTTTGGGTGATGGTTTTGCAACGTGCAATGAGAAGAAAGATACCTATATTCATGGCGATGCTTTGAAGGTTATCGAATGAAAAATGAGAACGACTGTAATTTAGGAATGATAGATAGAGAAGCAGGAAATTATTTTTCAGGTTTTATGGTAGCCTATTATGGTATTGTGTAGCATAGTTGAGTTATTTTTAAGGTGGTCTTTAGTTATGGTATTAGACAACATATTTCTGAGTGTCTTTAGCACTACACTTTCTTTATATCCAACCAATCAAAATATATGGTTTTCACCTTTTTGCAATTAAGCCTTCAGACTTAAATGCAAAAAGATGAAAATTATGGGTTTGGATTGGTTAAGTATAGGAAGATAGTGACTTTTTGGTACAAGAATTGCTCTCTGCTCAGACAATGGACAAAAACGAAGTAGTTAGTTTTATTATAGATTTTCCTCGACCTCTACTGTAAGCAATGCACTGATCATATAATCCAATTCAATACTACTACATTATGAAAGTTCATTCACAAGTTTGGGTATGACGCATTGGATTACCTATAAAAAGCGACATAGTAGATAAGTTTTAGTTTTGCACGATGCTACAAATGAAACAAAATATACATACGCACAAAGAACTGAAGATCAATGTTCAGATTGCAAAACAAATCTTCAGATATGATTGGCATAACAGTGTGTATGTATCATTGTCCTGATTTACCAATAAATGGAAGAAGAAGGAAAAAAAAAAAAAAAAAAAAAATCTGAAAATTTATAGTACTAGTTTGTTGACAAACTGTCGGTGGTTCACAAATGCGCAAATAGAGGGATTTTTTCCCAAAAGCATCACCGACTTCCTTGTGTAGTGCAGTATATGCGTCGAGCAATGATCAATAAAGAAGTAAAGAGAATCATACTTCTTCGGCTTAAAAACCACATTAGATATTGCCAATACTCCCATAACTCACAAGTAAAACACACTACTCAAAAATAAAAAATGTCACCACTCATCCCAGTGGCAGCCATCATCATCTTCTTCTTCCTTCTCACACCCTCCATTGAATCAGAATCAGATTCTTTCATAAAAACAACGAAAAGGCCAACCAGCCTGGACTTGCAGCACGAGAAGTTAAGCCATCTCCACTTCTATTTCCACGACATAGTAAGCGGAAAAAATGCAACTGCTGTCCCGATCACTAGGCCAGTTGTTTCCAACAATAATTCTGCTTTTTCATTTCCGGTGTTTGGAGTGATAACGATGATGGACGACATGCTGACGGCAGGACCGGAGGCGGAGTCAGAGCGCGTAGGACGTGCTCAGGGCATGTATGCCTGTGCTGCTTTGGAGGAGCTCGGCTTTTTGCAGGCCATGAACCTTTACTTCACTGCAGGTACCCTCTGCCCGAATTCTTCTCTTTGTTTTTCCTTACTGTATTTTCGGTTTCTTCGCCTAACGTGAACGAAAATGTCTGCACTGCTGCCTTAGGGAAGTATAATGGGAGCGTGCTAACGGTAATGGGGCGCAACGCTCCGATGAATCCGACGAGGGAGATGGCTGTGATAGGAGGAAGCGGACTGTTCAGATTTGCAAGGGGCTTTGCTCTGGCCAGGACTCACTGGATTGATTTTCGATCGGGGAATGCTGTTGTCGAGTACAACGTTACTGTTCTCCATTACTAAAACAATGTTTGCTACACAGCATTCATTCAAATCAATTATTATTGCTACTGTTGCAAATCTGATGAATCTTCTTTACTGGTCTCCGTCTTACAGCGACTGCTTCGTCTTTTATACGTATTTTCGTTGTTATCGTGTGCATTTCTTCTTGTTTCGTTATCTTCATGCTTGTCATTTCTTCAGCTATGAGCGGAGGAAATTGAATCAATTTAAGTGGAATTCGCTGTGGCTCGAGAGCGATGTGACTTGCATTATTGTTTTACCTTTATATTTCATTTGTTCACAAATTACATCTTGATGATTATACTGCATGAAAAGGTTACGTATATATGCTTCAAAGAGAAGTGTAATTCGCTTTGCTTTTGGTATACTACAGAAAAACTGTTAACCAGGAAATTATACATAACCAATCTAATTTCGACTAGGGACTTCATATAAAAAGAAGTGAAAAAAAGGTGGTTGATTCTTAAAATTAAACTTTATTAAAGGAGAATCCATGTTCAATTTGCAAATATTCTGTTAGTATTTTCAGATATGGCTCAATGAATGAATAATTGCAACTATGTCGGTAATTACTCAATAAAATTGCTATTTTCTTGAGTTTTAATTTAAAAATGTGTTATTGTTCCTTTTTATGCAATGTACATTAAGTTTTTGAGGGTTTATCTTTAATAATGTGACGTTGAATAACTACAAATATTAAATTTGAAAATTTGAAGCATTCACCAAAAATTGCATAATAGTATGCAATTATTAGTTATAATTTTATTAATGTCTACAGTTTTTAAAAAAACTGCATTTATCTCTATAAGTTTTGTTGAAATGTGACTTTTTCCGTTTATGATTCCTTTTTTTATTTTTCTTACATAAATTCGAAGATCGTTATAAGTTGAATTAAATTTTGAAGTTTGATAGTAGTTAATTTATTTTTATTTTCTGTTTATGATTCCTACCTGCTATTTCATCTATTTTATTTTTAGTTTTTATAATGATTCATTAAATTTATCCTAATTTTTAGAGTGGCTCTATTTTGGATACCATAACTCGCCCTGAATAACTTCATACTCATGCTAAAGCTGCAAAAATACTTCTCGGGAAACAACTTTAACAATGACTTACCAAACTAATTTAAACCTTTTATTTTCTTGTATATTATATTTCTATCAATCTGAAAACGAAAGAAAAAAAAAACAATCCTATGTCTTCAAATTTTACGCACCTCGTCTGTTGTTAATGCATTCCATTTAATTAAATGAAAATTCTATTAACCCCTCCTTCATAGTCTGCTTTACATCACATTCATTGCTTCAAATCATTCATCCCCTTTTGTTCCCTTACATCCAGTCCAACTACACTACCACGACCCTCTCCATGTTTTTCTGCTTCTCCTCTTACCACATTTTCCCTTCCATAGTTCTTTATAAACTTTACTTGTTGATGATTTCCCTTTTTTTCTTTTGTATGGTTGCATAAGTGAAATACCAAGTAGCATACATAATTATTTTTATATTAGAATGAAGGTGGATATCCTAGCTAAATTTTGAGTAGAATGATAGACAATTGCAATTTTCAATTTATTAAAATGAAAATTGACTGCAGAAGCTCCACGTGACATATTCAAGCAAAGGGCTTCTAACTTAGTTAGCCTTGTTTGCAAAGGGTATTACATGAACAACATTGTTTGAAAATTAATTACAGAAATAGACCTATTTTGAAATAACGAATGTGTCTATTGAAAACTTGCACAAAGGCGTGTTTTCAAAAATTGTCTGTTTACTTTGTGCTTTTTAATTCATAGTGATTTTCTTGAAATTTGATTTGGGCATAACTCAATATCTATAATATGAAATTTCCATTTTTCTGTTCCGTTACTAAAATATAGTTCTGTAGATCCGACGTATAACGATTCCTATATATTCGAATGAAGTTGTAAACGTTAAACTATGAACTACCACGATGTTTAAATAGTATATATAGCTTAACCAAATAACATAAAACAAATACCAAATTCTAATATTCAAATATAAGAGAGATACAGATAAGTTTGAAACATAAGAAATACAAATACACGAAATGCAACACACTGATATCGCATCAACAAACATACATCTCCATTTTAGACTACTGAAGTACACCGCTTTCTGTTATGGCTCTGCAATCCACATTTGTTGCACCTGTTTGTTTTGAGTGTTTGATGCTCGTCCATAACATTTTTGAACCTCGTTGATTTTGGTCGTCCGGCCAGTCTTCTGACAGACGGAGCCAATATTCGTGGACCGTTGTACGGGTCCCAGTATTTCTTATCGCGTATAGGATTAAACTCTAGGTCGTATGTAGCTCTATAACTTTGGATGGACTACCATTCAGAAGCAAAATCGTGATGTGCTCTATTACTACCAAAATCTTGTGCTGAACAAGCCACCATCACATGAGCATATGGTATCTTCTGCAGAAGTGGGATTCTGCATGTACATGTGACATTAGAACCGTCGATCTCAACATCAAATTCATCTCCGTAATAGTGAATCACTTGTCATTTATATCGACCAAATCGAACAAGCCTGTAATGACCCGTATTTTTGGCTGTCAAATATTTAATTTAATTTATTATTTTAAATATTTATTTGGGATTTTAAATGGATTTAAAATATATATATTCGTTTATATAGTGAAATTTAACATTAATTTATATATAATAGAAATCAAGCTCGAAATGGCGCTACAGTTCGTGCAATGGAGTTTTGAACTTCAATTGGAAATACAGTGTCCGATATAAGTCGGATTTTTGTGAAATAAGAAATGTTGGAACCGTATTGATGATAAGTTTCATAGGAAAGAGAAAAATTCAGACTCTGTGCTATAGATTGTTAGTTATGGCCAAATCAAAATTTGAAATAGTCGCTATGGAGAAATCGCTATTAAAATATAGCGTTAATTAATATATTTAAACAGGAAATTTAAATCATTTAACTCAAAATTTACGATATTGAGTTGTATAGATTATGTTTAGAATTGTATATATATTCTGTTTAGGTATATATGGTGAAAATAAATTATTTTGATTTATTTCAATTATTTGGAATTTAATTAATATTTATTCGATATTTTTATAGCGTTAAAAATAGCTATTTTTCAAACGGACTCCGTTGTCGATGAAATTAGTTTCACTGGAACCGTATCGTTAAATTATTGTCAGAAAATCAAACTGCGTGGAAAACCGATGTCGTATGTGACCACGGTAGCTGAAAACGCCTATTCAATTTCTGTAGCGCGTAATTAATTCAATAAAGGGATATTTGAGTGTAACTTGAGAAGACGATCAAATTAAGCCACGAAACTAGTTCTGTTGAGTTCGTATCGTCGATTAGAGTCAGGATAGGTTTATAGTTTGTTTATTTTTGAAGACCGAGTAATTTGGTGTCAAGAATGGCATTGCGGTGCACGTAAAAATAGCCTACCGGGGAAACAGTCTCAGAATGCGACGAAACTGGTGCCGTTTGGTTCGTATTGATTAGTTATTGTAGGATTTCAAAGTTTCAGGTTGATTGGATTTATCCAGTGATCGTGGAAAATTGAAACGCGTGTTTATTTCTGGTTTTATAAAGGAATTTTTTTCAAACGATGTCGGAATTTGTCCCATAGGGTCTGGAATATATTTTTACACTAAGATTAGCCTTTTTATCAGAAGACGAAAGTCGTTTGTAGTGATTTTATCATGTTACTTTAGGACAAAGTTTCGTATAATAATATTTTATAAACTCATCCCACTATATATACACAAATACCCAACTCTACACTTCTAAAACCCTCGTCAACATCTTTCCATAGTCAACCTAACTTTGGAGCCGCCATCTACCAAATCAACGAACCCCAGGCTCTAATCTTTATCCCCCTTTTCCTCTGAATCCATCAACAATTGACCAAGCTTCTAACTGTAATTAGATAGAGGGTAGTGAGCTCCTTAGATTGACCGGTTATGATCAAGTACTTCAATCTGTGGGGGACGGAATTCGCTCAGGAAGCTCCGATGGTTCGTGAGCTTTTAGAGGCGATAAGCGAGTTCGGATAGCGCTGGTTGGAGTCCACATGGTGAGGAGGGTGGCGCGCTCGAACTGACTACCTGCGATCGCCCTCTGATGGGATGAATTGGGCGCGGCTATGGTGATGAGGCGTTGCGTGTATAGGGTTCGATGGAGCTTCGTGGAATGAAAGCGTGAGAAGCTGATGGCAAAACAGGAGTGGTCGGCCTGGGTTAAACCTCTACCTGTTTGATCTCCCTAAGTTAATGGGTTAATTAAATTATACTTAAGTGATTAAGTAATAATGAGTTAAATTTCAAAACACTGCAGGTAGTAAGGAAGGTAATCAAATGAGAAAGAGGGCGTGCCTGTTATTTTCTTTTGACAAGAGGATCGGCCAGAACATTGTTAAGAGTAATTAGTTCTTAAGTTAACTAATTATGAAATATCATTTAATTAAAATCACATATGGGTATTTACAGGCTTGAGATGTGAAGCCTAGAACACGGGAATGCGGGATTCAAGGAAAGTTGGCCCTTATTTAACTAACCAAGTAATTAAAACCTTAATCATTATAATTAGGGGAAATGATTATTAATTTAAATTATATATGCTCATAATAGTAAATTGTAAACTGTTGCAGGACTGTGCTGGAGACCTAAATGGGAACGGAGATAAAAAGGGATTCGGCCTCTCAAACTGTTAACAGATGTAATTAACTAAGTACTAATTTTAATTAAGGATTATTTAGTTTAAACTAATAAGTATTAACTTGAAAATATTAATAACTCATTTAAATATTATCAGAATTGGATAAACCAGATGTCGTTGGGCTCGCGTCGACGAACATCACATTATGGAACCGTGACGAGTGGAATTGGAATCAACATGGATTTTTGATTAAACTAAACGATCGTTTAATTTAATTAAAACAAGCTGTTGACAACAGAATCAGATCAAGGTGAGTTAAACTCACTCAGTTACCCCATTTATATTTTATATATATTGGGTTTTTATTTTTTGTGCTCTGTTTACTGTGGTTGACTGTTCTCTAGTTATATATCTATTTATCGATTTAACCGATGAAATTAGACCGTTGTTTAATTTCAGTGAAATACCGAATCGTTATTTTAGCGATTGGATCCAATAGAGGTAACTCACCTTGATTGGTCACGTTTGTAAAATAAACGTGTTTAAATTGTTTGAATTGTTTGTGAATTGGTTGATTGGTCGTTATGTATTGTTATATGTTGGATGGAATTGAATTGTCTAGTTTGAAATAACTGTTTGAATACAGGGGCGAACAGGTTAGAGGAATCCAACGGGATTCCTCACTTTTATTGTTTACTTTCATATTATCATATATGAATTGTCCTTTTTGGGTGATTGATTTGATTTGGGATCATTGACTGAAAATTTAACCTGTATTTTGTTTTAACTAATGGGCAAGATTGGTTGAGTAATCGACAGTAATTGGCCTAAGGATAAATTGTTTTATTATATCGATTTACCATCCGGTGAATCGGTAGAACTGAAGTTTGAAATTTATTTTATAACTGGATATATATTTTGAGATATATTATTTTGAATAAAAAGTTTGTTTAAAAGAAAATAAATATTTATCATTTATGATTTAAATTTATAATTAATTATTAATTGGTTTTGTATGGAAATCTCTGATGTTAATCAGATTTATAAACAAGTGAACAGAAATTTATCTAAAGAATTAAATTTGGATAATTGTTTTAAGAAACAATAATGGAATTATTTAAATTAATTATATTTTAATTAATTTAAAAGGGATAATGAATTGAAATTGGTCAATGAAATAACTTGTGTTTTGAGTGGACTAAATCGACCACTTTTAATTGGAATTGATAAATTAGTTTGTT
This sequence comes from Allium sativum, assembly GCA_030737875.1. NCBI lineage: Eukaryota > Viridiplantae > Streptophyta > Magnoliopsida > Asparagales > Amaryllidaceae > Allium > Allium sativum. The sequence continues at coordinate 30,962 of JASFAX010001971.1, read as the reverse complement.
TTGAATTAATCGAATAAAATAGTTAAAGAATATTTGTTTAAATTCAATAAGTTTTTAAAAAAGGGGAAATTACAAATTATTTTAGTTAATAAAGAAATTAACTACGGAAGAGGATAATTATTGAAGTAAATTATTATTTTATTTACTAATAATTTAGGAAATCACTTTTTAAATGAAATTCATTTAAAAGGAAATCAAATTGAAATGGAATCCAATTGAATGGTGAAAGAAATTTATAAATGTGTTTATATTTAAAACCCGAAATGGGTATAACAAGTCATAAAAGGAATTTAAACGAATATAATAGCTTAAATCACATTGGCTTAATATTTGAATTAGATTAAATGGAAATTTAGATGAGCAAGCTTTAGATTGAACCAGAATTTATTTATACATGGTTTATAAGAAGTGATGAGGTGGTATGTCGTTAACTTTAAATTAACGATACTTGGAAATGAGATCAAGTAGAAAAGGGGGAACTGAAATAAGATTTACAAAGTGGGAAATGGTTGAATAGATTTGAAAGGAGATTGGTAAAAGTGAATTTGGGTAAAGAAGTGGGTCGTAGGATTGTATAATCAAATCCAATTTATAATGGGATTTGCTTTGAGACTAGAATAGAATATTGGTTTGATTACAACTTATATTTATCTGAGGGTAAGAACGTTGTTGATCAAGGTCTGAGAGGTAATTAAAATACCCCAACTTGAACAACATCAGGATTATTTGAAGATGATATTGGTTGGTAATCGTAAAGAGGTTAGTGATGATTTATTATTTCCATTTGAGAAATAATAATGCGATGTTTTGGTGAAAATTTGGAGAATATACGAAGTAAAGGAAATTAGTAGGAAGGAAATGTAAGGTCGAGTTTTTATTCTATACTAATAAATATTAGTTATTGTTTCAAGAATAGAATAAATGGTATTACTTCACATTGATTACGAGTAATAAGTTAAGTGGATTTCCCCAAGTTTAAATAATAAAGAATAATTTAACAAATGTTTTGAAAGGAGAATTAAGTGGGATTCAATATGGTTATTTGCTAAGTATTATATAGAATTGGTTTTGAGAACATTAGTATATTAGAATCAAATGTCGTATTTTTAAATATTAAAGAGTTAGAAGTTCTAATTACACATAAGTGAATTAGTTTGTTTTAAATCAAAAGGCCAAGTGGTGCTGAATACTGAACCAGTGAAATCATTGGATTGTCATGATTGAAACACTGTTTATTTTGATAGTTAAATCACCGACTATCAAATCTGTCTAATACGATTGTCGGTACGGAAAGACCAGGATCGAATTTATATTCGAAAACCATTCCGACCAAAACATACGTGGAGATATCAGAAGATGATCGGGATAGAGCATTGAAGACCGTGGATTTTCATAAACGGAAGAACCGCTAATAATCTCTGGGATTGCAACCAGAGATAAACCTTGGTTCCGTCGTGATTGGAATCTACGGGTTGCAAGGACGTCTCGCTACTGATCATGGGGTGATTCCTATATCGGATGCAGTAGGAGAGTACCTTCGGTTCATCCTTTTCTTGGGTGACTTGTATGGACGAATGTCCGACAGAGTATTTCCAAAGGGATCACGTACGTTGATTTCTTCAAATGTGCTATAGTGGTTGGCGGAGAATGGTCATTATCTTAGCTTAACTGCTAGAGTATTTTTGTGGACGTCAATTAGATATATCTGGCGGATCTGACGATGTGGCATTCAAAGTGAATGGTGACCGAAGTTCAAAAGTTAATTCGACCTCAAGCCTCATCAACCGGAAAATGAAAAAAATCGGGCAGGTAGCATGGCTATGTGGGTCACTCCCATTAGGGTGTATAATCACCTATCTAGAGAAATTCCTTTTGCTTCTTTAATCTATTTCGATGCTGTCCCTTTTCGGGGAAAGGTGGGTAGCTCCCAACCGTTGGTGATATACATTCGATACACTCAAGTGAAATGAGTGGTCGGTCATGTAAGGGCCGCGCTGCAAGACGTTTTTGTTAAACCCAGTGTATTCGCCTCTGGAGGTACACTATCGGCAGGTGGTCCCATACCTTGTCATAGTTGGAATCCAATCTCCAATAAGTGCCCACGGTTTTGTTTGTATACTCTATATGTGGAGCGTTAGATGCAAGCGTTCCACTAGATTGCTATTTACTTGAATTTAGACATTATTATAATATTGGAAAAGATATTGATTTCAAAAATGTTTTGGATATCGTAAGGTAAAAACCGTCCGTATTTATGTGTGGATTTGGTCTTACGATTATCCTTTTTATTTCGAAAGGGTTTTAACTTAAAAATCAAGTTGTGTGATACCCTTATTACTGTGCGAGTTTTCCTCACTCTGGTTCACCAGACTGACCCGATGTTTTGTAAATGCTCGGGTTAGACCGGGGTGTACAGGTTCAGGTTATCGAATGCTATGAAGTCCAGAGACGAGCTGGAGATGTTCAGACGTATGATATTTTATAGCTATAATTCCGTTGGGTGTTGTATATGGGAACAGGTTATTATAACTGTCCCGTTGTGTGATGTACTCTGATAATGTAAGTATTTTTAAAGCTCTCAATAAAGATTTATTTCTGTATTATATTTTGTTCCGCTGCGATGTGAGACTCTGTATTGTGTTGTTTCTTCTTCTTCTTCTATTCTAATATTTCTTTCTTTCTTATCTCACCCTCTAAATTCTTTCTAATATGTTCCAGTGTTTTCGGTGTTTGGAAGGTCGGCATGAGTTACAGTAAAGGTATTTATGTCGATTTTCGGGGCAGAAAATCCTTGGGTCGTTACAGTGGTATCGGAGCTATTGGTTTAGTAATAACCTTGGCTCTGTGGTATAACTCGATAGAGATTGGGTTAGTAATACCCTAGATCGAGATTAAGTGTATATATATGAGAGCTTATTTGTAAATTTTATATACAAATGTTTTGTATTGTGTTGGTTGATCAGTTCAAGTGTTTAGAAGCATTGAATTGTCAATAGATACAATATTGTTTTGAAAAAAAGGGTTAATGAAATAATTTTACCCAAATTATATTTTTGTATAGAAAAGAAATAATTTTCTCAATTTATTGAGGTACTAGTGTGTTTGATCGATTTGAATGGAATTCAAATCGGGTTGGAAATTTAAATTGAAACTTAACTTGGTTAAGTGTAATTAAATTAAAAATGATATTGAAATTGAAATAATTAAATAAAACAGAGTTGGAATATAGAAATTAAATAAATAAAAACTATAATCAAATATGTGAAACCAAAATCAAATATTAATATTGGGTGTAAATTCCATTGATTTGGTTTGATTAGGTTGTGTATTGGTTGTCGATTTGTAAATTGTTTGTTAGTGGGTGGTAATTTATTTGAATGGGAATAATTCGAAATTTAATTGAGCTAAGTGAATTATAAACTAAAGAATAATTTCCAGTATAACTAAACTGGAATGAAACTGCATATGAATTGGAATTTATGATTTATCCCTGTATGTGATAATGAATTGGTGCTATCTGGTGGATTTTGGAATTGGAATGTTATACTTGTTGAGTAGTGAAATATTACAAAAGAATTTCATAAACCCATTACCTATATGTGAATTGAGTTAAATACAGATGCCTGATGGTTAGACAGATTGATATTGGTTGAGTAAATCACATATACGCTGAGCAGATATGCTCAATAGCCCTCGTAAAAGGTATGCCTACGCGAAATATAAAATTTTGGGGTTTTGATTTTTGTTTTCTGACTGTATGGGTCGATGCATATATTATTTATTCCTGCGATATCGCAGATGTCACTCCGTGCAAGGGAGACTCTGCCGAATTTTTCCGGGAATTTAAAGCGTTAGAAAATTTTCAAATTTTTTGAAAATACTTATATATGGCATTGAATTGGTTTCTGATTTAAAATAAATTGGATTTAGAAATTAATGGGATTCGTAACATTTTTCTCACCTTAGCAATTTCGAGGACGAAATTATTTTAAGGAGGGAAGAATGTAACGACCCGTATTTTTAGCCATCAAATATTTAATTTAATTTGTTATTTTAAATATTTATTTGGGATTTTAAATGGATTTAAAATATATATATTCGTTTATATAGTGAAATTTAACGTTAATTTATATATAATAAAAATCGAGCTCGAAATGGTGCTACAGTTCGTGAAATGGAGTTTTGAACTTCAATTGGATATACAGAGTCCGATATAAGTCGGATTTTTGTGAAACAAGAAAGTTGGAACCGTATTGACGATAATTTTCATAGAAAGAGAAAAGTCCAGACTCCGTGTTATAGTTTGTTAGTTATGGCCAAATCAAAATTTGAAATAGTTGCTGTGGAAAAATCGCTATTAAAATATAACGTTAGTTAATATATTTATATAGGAAATTTAAATCATTTAACTCAAAATTTACGATATTGAGTTGTATAGATTATATTTAGAATTGTATATATATTCTGTTTGGGTATATATGGTGAAAATAATTTATTTTAATTTATTTGAATTATTTAGAATTTAATTAATATTTATTCGATATTTTTATAGCGTTAAAAATAGCCATTTTTCAAATGGACTCCGTTATCGATGAAATTAGTTTCATTGGAACCGTATCGTTAAATTATTGTCAGAAAATCAAACTGCGTGGAAAACCGATGTCGTATGTGACCACGGTAGCTGAAAACGCATGTTCAATTTCTATAGCGCGTAATTAATTCAATAAAGAGATATTTGATTGCAACTTGAGTAGACGATCAAATTAAGCCACGAAACCGGTTCCGTTGAGTTCGTATCGTCGATTAGAGTCAGGATAGGTATATAGTTTGTTATTTTTGAAGACCGGGTAATTTGGTGTCAAAATGGCATTGCAGTGCACGTAAAAATAGCCTATCGGGGGAACAGTCTCAGAATGCGACGAAACTGGTGCCGTTGGGTTCGTATTGATTAGTTATTGTAGGATTTCAAAGTTTCAAGTTGATTGGATTTATCTAGTGAACGTGGAAAAATGAAACACGTGTTTATTTCTGGTTATATAAAGGATTTTTTTCAAACGATGTCAGAATTCGACGAAACTTGTCCCATTGGGTCCGGAATATATTTTTACGCTAAGATTAGCCTTTTTATCAGAAGACAGAAGTCGTTTGTAGTGATTTTATAGCGTTACTTTAGGATGAAGTTTCGTATAATAGTATTTTATAAACTCATCCCACTATATATACCCAAATACCCAACTCTACACTTCTAAAACCCTCGTCAACATCTTTCCATGGTCAACCCAACTTCGGAGCGGCCATCTACCAAATCAAACCGCAGGCTCCAATCTTTATCCCCCTTTTCCTCTGAATCCACTCATCAATTGACCAAGCTTCTAACTGTAATTAGATAGAGGTAGCGAGCTCCTTAGATTGACCGGTTATGATCAAGTAATTCGATCTGTGGGGGACGAAATTCGCTCAGGAAGCTCCGATGGTTCGTGATCTTTTAGAGGCGATAGGCGAGTTCAGGGAGCGCAGGTTGGAGTCCAAATGGCGAGGAGGGTGGCGCGCTCGAACTGACTACCTGCGATCGCCCTCTGATGGGCTGAATTGGGCGCGGCTATGGTAATGAGGCGTTGGGTGTACAGGGTTCGATGGGGCTTCCTGGAATGAAAGCGTGAGAAGCTGATGGCAAAACAGGAGTGATCGGCCTGGGTTAAAACTCTACCTGTTTGATCTCCCTAAGTTAATGTGTTAATTAAATTATACTTAAGTGATTAAGTAATAATGAGTTAAATTTCAAAACACTGCAGGTAGCAAGGAAGGTAATCAAATGAGAAAGAGGGCGTGCCTGTTATTTTCTTTTCACAAGAGGATCGGCCAGAACATTGTTAAGAGTAATTAGTTTTTAAGTTGATTAATTATGAAATATCATTTAACTAAAATCACATATGTGTATTTACAGGCTTGAGATGTGAAGCCTAGAACACGGGAATGCGGGATTCAAGGAAAGTTGGCCCTTATTTAACTAACCAAGTAATTAAAACCTTAATCATTATAATTAGGGGAAATGATTATTAATTTAAATTATATATGCTTATAATAGTAAATTGTAAATTGTAAACTGTTGCAGGACCGTGCTGGAGACCTAAATGGGAACGGATATAAAAAGGGATTCGGCCTCTCAAACTGTTAACAGATGTAATTGACTAAGTACTAATTTTAATTAAGGATTATTTAGTTTAAACTAATAAGTATTAACTTGAAAATATTAATAACTCATTTGAATATTATCAAAATTGGATAAACCAGATGTCGTTGGGCTCGCATCGACGAACATCACATTGTGGAACTATGACGAATGGAATTGGAATCAATAAGGATTTTTGATTAAATTAAACGACCGTTTAATTTAATTAAAACAAGCTGTTGACAACAGAATCAGATCAAGGTGAGTTAAACTCACTCAGTTACCCCATTTATATTTTATATAAATTGGGTTTTTATTGTGTGTGCTCTGTTTACTATGGTTGACTGTTCTCTAGTTATATATCTATTTATCGATTTAACTGATGAAATAGACCGTTGTTTAATTTCAGTGAAATACCAAATCGTTATTTTAACGATTGGATCCAATAGAGGTAACTCACCTTGATTGGTCACGTTTATAAAATAAACGTGTTTAAATTGTTTGAACTGTTTGTGAATTGGTTGATTGGTCGTTGTGTATTGTTATCTGTTGGATGGAATTGAATAGTCTGGTTTGAAATAACCGTTTGGATAAAGGGACGAACAGGTTGGAGAAATCCAACGGGATTCCTCAATTTTATTATTTACTTTCATATTATCATATATGAATTGTCCTCTTTGGGTGATTGATTTGATTTGGGATCATTGACTGAAAATTTAACCTGTGTTTTGTTTTAACCAATGGGCATGATTGGTTGAGTAATCGGCAGTAAGTGGCCTAAGGATAAATTGTTTTATTATATCGATTTACCATCAGGTGAATCGGTAGAACTGAAGTTTGAAATTTATTTTATAACTGGATATAGATTTTGAGATATATTATTTTGAATAAAAAGTTTGTTTAAAAGGAAATAAATATTTATCATTTATGATTTAAATTTATAACTAATTATTAATTGGTTTTATATGGAAATCTCTGATGTTAATCAGATTTATAAACAAGTGAACAGAAATTTATCTAAAGAATTAAATTTGGATAATTGTTTTAGGAAACAATAATGGAATTATTTAAATTAATTATATTTTAATTAATTTAAAAGGGATAATGAATTGAAATTGGTCAATGAAATAACTTGTGTTTTGAGTGGACTAAATCGACCACTTTTAATTGGAATTGATAAATTAGTTTGTTTTGAATTAATCGAATAAAATAGTTAAAGAATATTTGTTTAAATTCAATAAGTTTTTAAAAAAGGGGAAATTACTACTTATTTTAGTTAATAAAGAAAATAACAACGGAAGGGGATAATTATTGAAGTAAATTATTATTTTAATTACTAATAATTTAGGAAATCACTTTTTAAATGAAATTCATTTAAAAGGAAATCGAATTGAAATGGAAATCCAATTGAATGGTGAAAGAAATTTATAAATGTGTTTATATTTAAAACCCGAAATGGGTATAATAAGTCATAAAAGGAATTTAAACGAATATGATAGCTTAAATCACATTGACTTAATATTTGAATTAGATTAAATGGAAATTTAGATGAGCAAGATTTAGATTGAACCAGAATTTATTTAAAACAAGGTTTATAAGAAGTGATGAGGTGGTATGTTGTTAACTTTAAATTAACGATACTACGAAATGAGATCAAGTAGAAAAGGGGGAATTGAAATAAGATTTACAAAGTGGGAAATGGTTGAATAGATTTGAAAGGAGATTGGTAAAAGTGAATTTGGGTAAACAAGTGGGTCGTAGGATTGTATAATCAAATCCTATTTATAATGGGATTTGCTTTGAGACTGGAATAGAATATTGGTTTGATTATAACTTATATTTATTTGAGGGTAAGAATGTTGTTGATGAAGGTCTGAGAGGTAATTAAAATACCCCAACTTGAACAACATCATGATTATGTGAAGATGATATTGGTTGGTAATCGTAAAGAGGTTAGTGATGATTTATTATTTCCATTTGAGAAATAATAATGCGATGTTTTGGTGAAAATTTGGAGAATATACGAAGTAAAGGAAATTAGTAGGAAGGAAATGTAAGGTCGAGTTTTTATTCTATACTAATAGATATTAGTTATTGTTTCAGGAATAGAATAAAAGGTATTACTTCACATTGATTACGAGTAATAAGTTAAGTGGATTTCCCCAAGTTTAAATAATAAAGAATAATTTAACAAATGTTTTGAAAGGAGAATTAAGTGGGATTTAATATGGTTATTTGCTAAGTATTATATAGAATTGGTTTTGAGAACATTAGTATATAAGAATCAAATGTCGTATTTTTAAATATTAAAGAGTTAGAAGTTCTAATTACGCAGAAGTGAATTAGTTTGTTTTAAATCAAAAGGCCAAGTGGTGCTGAATACTGAACCAATGAAATCATTGGATTGTCATGATTGAAACACTGTTTATTTTGATAGTTAAATCACCGACTATCAAATCTGTCTAATACGATTGTCAGTACGGAAAGACCGGGATCGAATTTATATTCGAAAACCATTCCGACCAAAACATACATGGAGATATCAGAAGATGATCGGGATAGAGCATTGAAGACCGTGGATTTTCATAAACGGAAGAACCGCTAATAATCTCTAGGATTGCAACCAGAGATAAACTGTGGTTCCGTCATGATTGGAATCTACGGGTTTCAAGGACTTCTCGCTACTGATCCATGGGGTGATTCCTATATTGGATGTAGTAGGAGAGTACCTTCGGTTCATCCTGTTCCTGGGTGACTTGTATGGACGAATGTCAGACAGAGTATTTCCAAAGGGATCTCGTACGTTGATTTCTTCAAACGTGCTATAGTGGTTAGCGGAGAATGGTCGTTCTCTTAGCTTAACTGCTAGAGTAATTTTGTGGACGTCAATTAGTGGTATCTAGCGGATCTGACGATGTGGCGTTCAAAGTGAACGGTGACCGAAGTTCAAAAGTTAATCTGACCTAAAGTCTCATCAACCGGATGATGAAAAAAGTCAGGGAGGCAACATGGCTATGTGCGTCGCTTCCATTTGGTTGTATAATCACCTATCTAGAGAAATTCCTTTTGCTTCTTTAATCTATTTCGATGTTGTCCCTTTTCGGGAAACGGTGGGTAGCTCCTAACCGTTGGTGATATACATTCGATACACTCAAGCGAAATGAGTGGTCGGTCATGTAAGGGCCGGGCTGCAAGACATTCTTGTTAAACCTAGTGTATTCGCCTCTAGAGGTACACTATCGGCAGGTGGTCCCATATCTTGTCATAGTTGGAATCCAATCTCCAATAAGCGCCCACGGTTTTGTTTGTATACTATATATGTGGAGCGTGAGATGCAAGCGTTCCATTAGATTGCTATTTACTTGTATTTAAACATTATTATAATATCAGAAAAGATATTGATTTCAAAAATGTTTTGGTTATCGTAAGGTAAAAACCGTCCGTATTTATGTGTGGATTTGGTCTTACGATTATCCAAAATCATGTTGTGTGATACCCTTATTACTGTGCGAGTTTTCCTCACTCTGGTTCACTAGACTGACCCGGTGTTTTGTAAATGCTCGGGTTAGACCGGGGTGTACAGGTTCAGGTTATCGAATGCTGTGAAGTCCAGAGACGAGCTGGAGATGTTCAGATGTATGATATTATATAACTACTATTCCGCTGGGTGTTGTATGTAGGAACAGGTTATTATAACTGTCCCGTTGTGTGATATACTCTGGTATTGTAAGTATTTTTAAAGCTCTCAATAAAGATTTATTTCTGTATTATATTTTGTTCCGCTGCGATGTGAGACTCTGTGTTGTGGGCTTTCTTCTTCTTCTTCTTCTTCTTCTTCTATTCTAATATTTCTTTCTTTCTTATCTCACCCTCTAAATTCTTTCTAATACATTCCGGTGTTTTCGGTGTTTGGAAGGTCGGCATGAGTTACGGTAAAGGTATTTATGTCGATTTTCAGGACCGAAAATCCTTGGGTCGTTACAAAGCCTACAACGCGTTGCTTCAATAGCACGAGCTTCAATTTTAGCTTCCCATTTTGGAGTAAGTTTTGAGTTCAGACCCTCTTCTTTTTCTGGCCTCTTATAGAAATATTCAACTGATCGGAAGAACATTCTTGCAACCAACGCCTTTATAGGCAAGGATCTAGCGCCTTTTAGTATACCATTAAAACTTTCAGATGCGTTGGTCGTCATAATATGGAAGCGGCCACCGTCATCTCTTCAAAGAGCCCAATTTTCATTGCAATTTCCTAGACTTCGTTCAATCCAGGTATGCGCTTCCGGCTTAGTTGCCTTGATTTCTTCTCTAAATTTAGTGTATTCAACCACTTCTGAAGCACATGCAACAACTTAAAACAAGCCCACAAGTCGCTTGTCTCGATGACCTGCAGCTTGAAAATTTATTTTCATGTGCCTTGCACAGAACCTATGTTTGTGAGGTTCTTCCTGTAACACCCCACACCCGCTAAGGTCACTCACTAAGGGAATGCCTTAACTTCGGTGGAGTATTTTAAGTGAATATAGAACAGAAAAATTACAACGAGACAGATATAAGTAATACTTGAAATTTAAAACATCATTTCATTGCAGCAGAAGGTAAACATGTTTGGTTACATATCAAAAACCAACAAGAGTCAAGTACAAAATATCCATCTCGATAAAAACATAAGTACATAATCCCACTACATACTAATAGCCATAATAGAAAAGATAAGCTGAGCTTTACATCAACGGTCCAAGCTCCAAAAGATAGATAAAGCAATCTGATCAAAGCCCACTAGTGCTAGGCCCAACCTGAGGACCTGAGGGGGGGAAAAAGATAAAAACAACGGGGTCAGACATAAGTCTGAGCGAGTCCTATAACTTTAACAATACAATCATTAAAGTAATTAGGGTATGATATAAACTTGGTACGGTAACGACTGGGGATAAATGACTACACTAAGCAGCCAACTAGACATAGGAAGAACCAAGATAACGGTAAAGACGCATCTACCCACCCAAGGATAATTACTAAACTGCACCACACCAGTCATTCCTAACTTAAAGGTTGATCCCACCCAAGGACTTAGAAAATTTAACTAGTAGTTTCGTGTACCCCTAGCTGACCACATAGGTGTCGTCTGCCCCTATCTCCACTAGGTGTACCCACTACTCCCCAAGCGATCGGCTCCCTAACGTAGATACCCGTGCTGGCCCCACAGTGGGGTGTATCATTCCCCAAAGTGGCAACCCGATACAACCAACGGTGCACGGCTTATACCTACACGATGCAACAACGTCTTACCAACCAGCCCGGGCCCACACACGCATATGAAACCCGTTGGACTTGCGTTGCCACCGCTACCCCGTTTTGGCCTCTTATTGTCAAGCCCAGTACGCGTGTCCCGTCCTCGACATGGGTCGAGCCCACAAAGATACACATGGGTTACTGGTTGAAATGGGCCCCCACAAGCTACCCACCTAAGCTTGCTCCCTCTAGTGTATCCCACTTAACCCTTTAATCATGTTTAGTTACATGTTTCCACTTTGGTTAAGTATTCTAATCGTATTTTTCTATTGCCACCCAAGGCAACCACTAGATTTCCACATGCCACCCAAGGCACCCACTTAACCCCTCATGCCCCACTACATGCTTATCTGGTTAAGTGTTTCTTAATTGATTAAGACCGTAACCTTTGTAAAGACCTCTCATATTAGACTATCTTTTATGGCAGCTGGATTTGCCGGTCGGGTCCGGGCAGCCTTACGCCATAACAGAGTCTAACCTCGTGTCTTTACACTTGTCACGTATTTAGTTTATGCCTAAGACCTCTCACATTGGGCCAATCATTTGTAGCCGCTGGATTTGCCGATCGGGTCCGGGCAGTCTTATGCTACAAAAGGGTCCAACCTCGTGTCTTAGTCGATTAATTACACCTAATTAATCACCCCATATTTTGAATTAATTTTCCCTAATTAATTCCAATTTAATGATGTACATAATTGACTCAATTATGTCCATCCACTTATGGTATGCGACATCATACCAATTTCACCACAATTTTGTTAATATGAATATTAACCCCATCGTTCCCCACGTAATACGCTAACATGGCATACTTAAAAGGGAAGATTCATCACAAATACAATGGGTTCAACTTAGCATAACATTAGCATCAACATGGGTTTTAAAGGTGTCAACTTGCATATATGACCATAGCATCAAACCCAACTAGCATAAATAATCATCCCAAACTTGCATGAATCACATATGTCATAAAGAGGGTAACTTGCATAGATGTTCATGTCATAGACCTATCATAAAGGGATAAACTTGCATACATGTCATAGGTCTAAAAAGGGATGAACTTGCATATGTTACTCATATCATAAAAAGGGGTAAACATGCATATATATGCATAACATACAAAGGGGTAAACTTGCATATGTATGCATATCATACAAAGGTGTAAACTTGCACATGTTACTTGCATATAATCAAACACCAAACTTGCATAACATGTCATATATTAACTTGCATATAATCAAACACCAAACTTGCATAACATGTCATATATGAACTTGCATATAATCAAACACCAAACTTGCATAACATGGTGTCATAATGGATCAATGTTTATCATAGTGATTTGCATAACTAGCATCATGAACACATAGCATAAAACTTGCATAACTAACATCATGGACATATAGCATAAAACTTGCATAACTAACATCCTGAGCACATAGCATATGATAACATAACTTGCATTGATCCACATTCATAACCATAACCTCATTACATCCTATCATAATTAGTTTAGCAATTGCTTGCTAAAGGCATAGAAACTCACAACTTGTTAATTAGCACTCCTATGAAGAAGATTAAGTTGCTAGAGTTGATTAGAAGTTGATTTGAGAAGCTATCTTCTTCTAAAATGTGATGGAGGCTCCTTCTAATTGCATTTTGATGGCATGACGGCCTTGTATCTATTTTTAGTATGAATTAGGGTAGTCTTAGGATGTATTTATAGATTTAGGATGTAGTTTAGGCCATAGGATTAACCCTAGTTTAGATCTAAACCATCAAAAATCGTCACAGGTCAGCAGAACAGACCAGAGAACCAAAACAGGTGCACCAGGCCAGCCAGGGTCAAACCAAAAAGCTGTGCAGGTTTCTGGCTCGACACGGGCGCACTTCCCAAGTGCGCCAGTGTATTTTTGTTCTGGCGCACTTCACAAGTGCGCCAGTGCATTCTGGCTTGTTTTCGGTTTTTCTGCCTAACTTCGTTCGTCCATATCTTCTTCATACGGACTCCGATTTTCGAAAACTCGGACTCTATTTCGCGTATTTTTCCGAGACGAACGCAATGGTGCAACCCGTTTTCCCTAATTCCCACATCTGGGATTAGTTATTCTTTAATTTGTGAATGTTAATATTAACTGAAATTCGGGGTGTTACACTTCCCATCTATCCTGCAATGCACTTGGGATCCCTTTCATTCTGTCAGATGTAAATGTAATGTGTTGATTTCGTACGCTATAAATGAAAGAACGCATGCATGAAAAGAACCAGGCCCAACTATCATATGATTCGGATTCGACCACCACATAAGCTAATGGGAAAAGGCAGTCGTCCGCATCTACAGCGGTAGCAACTAGCAGTATTCCTGTGTATTTACCATACAAATGTGTCCCATCAATAGGGAGAACTGAACGACAGTGTACAAAACCTGCAATAGGAGGACCAAATGCCCCAGAAAAAGGCTCAAATACCCCTAACATCATCGTGTACTATATGTCCTACTGAACCTGGATTGCTTCTTTTTATTTTGGCAAAATATTGAGGCAAGTAAGAATACGATTCAGCCCAGTCACCGTATATTTTTTCCAGTGCTTTATTCAATGTTCGCCAAACTTTCATGTAATTGATTTTGATGAAGAGTTACTCATCGACAAGCACTTGCACCGTCCCAGCTGAAATATCCAAATTGGCCTTCACAAAAGACATGATTTTGGATATAAGAAACCCAGAAGTGGCTTGCTTTTGGTTGGAATTAATCGTAGGGTTGATACTGTTATGTTCATGAGGCAGCTTTCTGATTTCCCACCATCCAGTTTGTGATTTGTTTGACACTATAGCATGTATTCGCCATGGAAAAGTAACATCAACATTACATACAACAGTGTATATTGTTTTGTTCGACTTGATTAGCTTTTACGAAACACCGTGCAGAATAGACCATTCCGTAAGTTGATGGAGAAACTATTCCTTGCTTTGGAATACCATTCCAACAGCAAAACCATTTTGTATGCAGGCAGCCGAGAATTTTTCGCCAGAAAACTCTAGATTAGCCACTAGGGATCTTGCCATCATTTGCGTCGTGCAGAGATCATCGTCCATGGGTACTTCCATTTGAAGTTCATCACCATCTTCCTTGGAATCTACTATGTTTGGAAAGTCATAGTTCAGTGGTTCTATGTTGACTTCGGTCCAGCATGTATCATCAACAGTTGTCGTGGCAACCGCCATGCTGTCAATATGTTCAGCCTGTTGTGTAGGACCTACACCCCAGTCTTTTTCGGGTTATACAGTCAATATGTTAATAAATGCATTTCAGTTACATCTAACATTTCAGTGATTAAGCATAAAACTAAATTGATGTGGAACACATACCTTTGGCTCATATCTAACAGTTTTGACTAATTAGTTTATTGTTCTTCTTGTTGTTGTTATTGTTGCTACTTCTCAGCCACATTTGGTGGACAATACGGATTAGTGTACAACGGAGAACTAAAGATGAGTGATGGATCATGAGTTTGCAACATTTCTCTGAAATTACCTAAACCGCTACTAATTATAGACGGTGTGATTATTTCTTCCACGACATCTTCTACGATTTCTTTTGTTGTTTTTCCAATAAACAACTCAATCGATTTCTTAACAGCGGAAAACATTACTTGAACATCTTCATATTCTAAAAGTGCCACGGCTCTCATCTCCAAATTAGTAGGCCAGTTGACCGACAACTCGATATCATATTTGAGAGGGTTAATTTTGGTTGCTTGGAAAAACTGTTTCTTTTAAAGCAACAAGTGTGCAACCCCTTCGAATTTTTGATAATTAATAGTAACAATTAATAACTAATACATAAGAACTAATAGTTAATAATTAATATATAAGAACTAATACTTAATAAATAATAAATAAGAATTAATGCATGACACTTTTACAACGTTCGCGCAATGCTCATTGTAACATATGTCAATTTTATAACGATTAAAAATGTAAAAGGTCCCGAATTTACAACGGTTATAATAACTATTATGATAGGTGCCAATTTTACGATGATAATGATCAAAATTTATCATAACAAATAATATATTGTATTTCATGTTTGGCCTCCCTTTTATCAAACCGACCTAACAGAGAGGTTTGCCCAAAAAATGAGTTTCGTCTCTTCCTCTTCCTCCCTGTTATTTTCTCCCCTGATTATTTTTTATAGCAGTTTTCTCTCCCATTCAATTCTCAATTAAAATTTCATATCAGAGTCCTCATTCTTTGCCTGTAATATTGTTGTCTCTCCTTCCTGAAATCTAATTCCAATTCACTGGAATAAATTTGAACCCACATTCGCTTTCGACCACGACAACACCCGTAAGTTCCACACCCAACTTGAAACCCTAGCGAAGATCCGCCACCCTAACCTCATCAAAGTCCTTGGATTTTGCTCTTCCGGTCCAGATCGTGTCATTATCTATGATTTCATCCAAAATGGGAATAGTGATTCCTACTTTTGTTGCTGACCCGCTTCCTGCTTGGGTGGATCTGGTAATTCAATTTTTTATAATTCGGATATTTAAAGTTTGTAATTTTATGCTTAAAACTACATTGATGTTATTAATGTAGAATCATTAGATTCCTTTTTGGGTAAATTTTTTGAGGTTGAGTGTATGTTATTGTTTGATCGAGGTAAAATTGTTCGACTCATTTTAACTACTTATCAAAGATGGCAACTTACATGATTGATTGAGGTTTACATCTATTTCATTTTGTACATTTGGCTTAAACTGCTTTCGCTTGACATGGCACATATGATTGATTGAGGGTATGTATAAGAAATAATTGTATGTGTTTGTAGGATAGGATGCATAAGAAATAATAATATAGTTGAAGAGGTTTATAATTCTTACATGTAGGATTACGAGTATGCAAGTTTTAATTCAGTTGCGTATGGTTTTGCAAATCACTTACGTGAAATGGCAGCAGATTATCATACAAAAACACCTCATGTTTGGGACTATAGTAAATACCCAAGTATGTCATACCCCTTTGTCAAAAATTAATATTATTTTTATAAAATTGATACTTATGTATTAGTAATGTTATTTTGATACAGGGGTTGAAGAACGCAAATGATTTGTGCATGCATAACTACGTAGGAATTAAGATCTGGATACAAAGCGGGAAATCGTTTTTATGTGAGATTTTTTATACATATATTTTGATTCTACAGAAGAAGTTTGTTGGTTCACAGAAATTTGTTCCTTCCTGTGATCAGCTTGAAGTTTCTTCTCTTTGTAGAATTCTATAAAAAACAGAAGCACATCACAAAAGGTACAAGTTTCAATTATTACTTTAAATTTAATTGCTTGTTAGTTGGTTGCTCAAGCAAAATAGAAATACAACAAAATAATAAAAATTTGGTTGTTTTTACTTTACACATGATTTATATCTCTTATCTTGTCCAAATTTTCCCCAAATTCATCATAAGATACAGATAGTAGTTGTTTTATGGATGATTTATACCAAGAATTTATTGTAAACTTAAACCTGCAAAAAGCATGGTCATGGAATTGCACATAGTTCCATCATGTTATTTTTTGTTAATCTCTTTACAGTTTCTTTAAGTGCTAAGTGAATAAAGCAAGTTTATTAATAAAATCTTTTCCAATCCTTTTACACAGACTCACGAACTTTTAGCCTTAGCAAGCTAGCTACTCTCTGACTTCTGAGATTATATTCATTGCCTAATAGTGCTCAGAAGGACATTTTCCTTCTAGGTATTTCCTTATCGAGGTTTGCGCTTATTGTCCATCTAAAGATTTACCTTAGGACTAACTAGTACATATTCCTCATAAATTTGGTCTCCCTCGCTCTACCCTTCTTAAACTAGGATACATTTTGTAACGGCTTAAGGGATCTTTCTGTTGTTGACTATACCGTACCAATATTTGACTGGTTATGGAACATCACACTCTTAGTTGTCTTTACATGTAACGAGTTTTGTTCCTTATCTAAAATCCATAACTTTATTGGAAAACTAGCCTTTTCAATGTGAGCTTCTTTCTACTTTAGGGATACTTAAGTTGGGAACTAAGCTTTTTTTGTAAATAAGAAAAAGTTTGGACCGATTAGAATCGTAAAGAATCCACGACATAGTTTGAGTTTGTGATAACACCAAGGATTGAGTGTGGTTCCCTACTATACTTAAATCAGTTATTTTACTTACATATTGATTGGCTCTTGAAATATAATGAAGGCTGGAGTAGAAAAGTTTGACTTTGATTGTTGGATATCCAATGTTTATAGTGCAATAATTTAGGATACTAGTTTCAAATTTCCATTGTTGCCTTGACTTTGAAGCGTACTTATTGTTAATAAGGATCGAATAAATGATTATGCCATAGAGTTGGAAATTTTCCTACTCATATTGAAAACCTTGACTTATCAAATTATCATGTTCATTCATCTTAGCACCATAATCCACGGTCATTGAATATTAAAAACCGTGACTTATTAGCTGATACCTTGTAACTTGATTTGAATATAATTATTTTGATATATGACTAGGAAAAATTAGAGATTGACAATGGTTTAGCGTATGATTTGAGTGCTTCAATGCTAGTCGCATGGTAACTCAAACTAGACATGGTGAGTTCTGTGAAGTGGGCCAGTCAATATAGCATGAGTAGTTTATGATAACGTAAAACATAATACTTTGAATAATTTATTTGAACATGGTATACCTCATCTTTCATTATTGTGGGAAATGAGGAGGTGACTTGCATTAAAAAAAACATTGATCAAAACAAGCAAATAATCAAAGAGCAACAAGAAGAGTGGAAAACACATGCTAGTTAACATACAATTTTGTTTTCATTTCCTTGCATTCCCAAGCGAACTATTACGTAGTGTTTTTAACTTTCCAAACACCATTTTTGAGCCTTGAAAACAGAGGTTGATGTCAAGAAAAATCAGTCTACTCCCATTTGTAACATGAACCTAAAGATTCTTCCTATCATTTTGTATGTGCAATATTAGTGCCTATTCATTTACGATCTAGCTATGCTTGAGAGCTGCTATGATTTTATTTGTCATATAATATGTAAACTCCATTTGATTACTAATTATATCGTATTTTATTGCTTTTTCTAGGGTGTGACATTACAACATGTCAATATAAAACATATTTTAGTTAGCATACATTTCTAAATTAACAAAATATTTTAATGCCTTGAACCAGTGTCTATTTCGGGTGCAATATAAAAAATGATATTGCTTTGACTATTTTGAAATGCTTATCCCAAATCTGTGTAGCTTCAAGACACAAATTTTATTTAGATTTATAAACATATTATAGACCAAAAGTGTTACTAGATTTACAAACTTACCAGAGGACGGCAGGTGCCACGAGCGGAACAAAAACAACTTAATTTTGTTGGGTATAATTGCTTCTAGCTTATAGATAAGTATATTACAATTGTATGCTTCTAGCCTATATTCCAAAAAAAATTAAGAATACAGACTATAATTGCTTGGTGTTGGATACCTTTATTGCTACCGGGTATTCTTTGATACCGATCTCTTGTTTTCCTTGTTTCACTTAGTTTAAGTTACAGTTGTGTTAATTCTTATGTCAAATACATGCCAATAGATAAGTATATTACAATTGTGTACAACTAGCTACTTGTTGGTAAATAATTCTTCTTATTCAAAACTGTGCAGATGATACAAATTTATAGAAACGAGTTTATGTTTCCCAGTAAACATATCTTAGACAAATGGAAACAAATATAATCTTCTATACTGGGAAACATATAATAAACTAATGGAAACAAATATAATCTTCTATACTGGAAAACATATAATAAACTAATAGAGACAAATATATACAAATATATTCCTAACACCCTCCCTCAAGCTGGAGTATGCAGATCACAAATGTCTAACTTGCTCAGCAAAGAAACAAACTGCTGCTTCCCGAGTGGCTTGGTGAAGATATCAGCAAGCTACGAAGAAGTAGGTACATATGACGTAATGATCGTCCCATCCTAAATAGCATCACGAATGAAGTGCATATATACCTCAATGTGTTTGGAACATTCATGACACACGGGATTCTGTGCTAGATGCAACGCGGACTAAGTATCACAGTAAACCGAAATAGAAGAAATATGTTGAACACCCAAACATGTTAGCAATTCTTTCAGCCACTTCAACTCACATGTCAAGGCTGTCAATAAACGATACTCAGCCTCAGTGGAAGATAATGGTACTATCTTCTGTTTCTTGATTTTCCAAGAGATAGGGGAACAATCAAGAAACACCAACCATCCTGTAATAGAACGCCGTGTAAGGGGGCAAGTTGCCCAATCAGAATCGCATCAGCCAAATATAGTCAATTCTGAATCATCTCTCAAGAGAATTCCCTGGCCCGGGGATTTCTTGAGATAGCGCACAACCTGTAATGCTGCATCCCAATGATCATGTCTTGGCTTCTGCAAGAACTGGGACAAAACATGTACTGCATATGCTAGATCAGGACGAAAAAAAAGAGATAGATCAATCTACCAACTAGACGTCGATACTGGGCTGGTAGAGGACCCAAGCTTGTGGTTCGGCTCCTTAGGAAAAGTCTTTGGTCTACCACCTAAGAGTCTGCACTCTGCAATGATATCTAATGCATACTTCCTATGACATAAGGAAATACCAGCTGCACTGCGAGCTACCTCAATACCCAAAAAATATTTTAAGACTCCCAAGTCCTTCATATGAAAACAAGAACTAAGATATTTCTTAAATTTATCAATTGCCTCTGAATCATTACCAGAAATGATCAAATCATCAACATAAATGAGAACATGAATCTGTATATCTCCACTCTGGTAAGAAAACAAAGAATAATCAGAAAGAGACTGGGAGAAACCATAAGCAGTCAAAGAAGTAGCAAGTTTAGCAAACCAACAACGTGGTGCTTGTTTCAGACCATAGAGAGACTTATGCAAACGACATACTTTGTTGGGTTCGCTATGCTCAAAACCTGGGGGAAGCTTCATATACACCTCCTCGTGCAAATCACCATGAAGGAAATCATTATAAACATCCATCTGGTGCAAGATCCAAACTTTGACTGTTGCTACAGCCAGAAATGTGCGAACCATAGACATCTTGGCCACTTGTGCAAATGTCTCTGAATAGTCATTTCCCTCTACCTGGTGATTGCCAAAAACAATTAGTCTGGCCTTCAACCGCTCAATAAAACCATCAGAATCGTACATAATCTTGTACACCCAGTGACTTCCCAACACCTTCTTACCAGGAGGCAAATCCACCAAACTCCATGTCCCATTATTTTCTAATGCTTGTATCTCATTCTACATAGCAGATCTCTATCCAGCATCCCTCAAGGTCTGACGATAAGAGGTAGGCTCAACACCTGCAGTATGTCGCGTAGAAAATATTTTATAGCTCACGTAATGTGCAAGGGGATACAGAGTACCTGAGGAAGGATGGGTGCTAGGTGAAACAATATGGGGGGGTGGACTGATGAGACTTGTCACATATTCCTGAAGATGAGCAAGACGAGACTTTAGATGCTTACCATGACCAAGCTCGCTACTAAGTTCATCAATTGGGACTTGGGCCGCATCCGGGAGAACATCCAAGGCTGAAGCAGGCACTGCTCCTAGCTCTTTTCCCTCCCCTTCATTCGAGACCACAATAGTGGATGGCGTTGTGCATTAAACTACAATAGGAGTCCCTATTGGGACAACTTCATCTCTAAAAACTGAGGGACAACACCCTCCCTCAAAGTCAGACCCTGTACTGTTTCTATTCTCAATAATCGTAGAATCATAAGGGAATTCCATCTCATAGAAAACAACATCACGGGAAATGAAATAATGATGCGAAGACAAATCAAATGATTTCCACCCTTTCTTATCAGCAGGATACCCAACAAATATGCATCTACGACTAGAAAACTTGTCTTTTTTAGACTGTATATCATAAGCAACTTGTCTTTTTTAGACTATATATCATAAGCAAAACAAAGGCACCCAAGCACTCGAATATTCTCTTACAAAGGAGGAGTGCCATATAAAATCTCATAAGGGGATTTATAATTTAATAATCGAGAGGGAGTTCGATTAACTAAATAGCTAGCAGCAAGAACGCACTCACCCTAAAACTCAATAGGCAAAGACCCCTGAAACCTCAAAGCTCGAGCTACATTGAGAATATGTCGATGTTTTCTTTTCACTCCCCCATTCTGCTGGGGGGTTCCGACGCAAGAGGTCTGAAACAGAATACCCTGGCTTGAAAAATTATCTTTCAAGCAACTAAACTCAGTACCGTTATCACTACGAACACGACAAATATTACTATCAAACTAATGTTTAACCATTGCAATGAATTTCATAAACATCGAATATCCCTCAACTTTATCTATTAACAAAATCACCCATACTGCTCTAGAAAAATCATCAACTATAGTCAAAAAATACTTAGCACTACATGAAGAAACATAATGGTATGGTATGATCCCCACAGATAATAATGAATGAGTTCAAAGCACTTAAAATCTCTATTATTACTATCAGAAAAACTGTCCCTTGTCTGTTTAGTTTTGTGGTAAACATCACATGCTTTATTTAAATGCATAGAACTACTAATAAAAGGTAAAAGCTTCATCACTTTCTCAGCTGGGTGACTAAGTCTACTATGCCATAACTCCAAATCTCCACTTTGTACTGCCAAAATGGCTGAACCTGTAACCTTTGAAGCATCACAACAATAGTAAAGTCCACCCCACCGATCACTCACTCTGATCACTGTCCTCGTACTTCGGTCCTGAATAATACACAATGCATGAGTAAAGAGTATGTAACACCCCGTATTTCTGTTAACACTAAAGTTCACAAGTTAAAGAATAACTAATAACAGATGGGAGAATTAAGGGAAACGGGTTGCGCCATCGTGTTCGTCTCGGAATTATGGTTAAGATAGAGTCTGAGTTTGCGTGAATTGGATTTCGTATGAAGAAGTTATGGCCATCGGAAGTTACAGAAAATTCAAAACAGATTTCGAAAATTCAAATTTCAGAGTCAGAATGGGCTAGGTCGACCTGCCCCCCCCGGGGCAAATTTGATTGATGACCTATTTATGACTGTATGCTGGGTCATTAGGGTTTCTGATCTGCTCTGATTGGCTGGGATTAATTCTGGGTTGATCGGACGGCTTAAATTAATCCTAAACTCTATAAAAAGACATGTAGACTCAAACCCTAAATCAAATTAAAAATTAGATTCATGGCCTCCATGTCGTCGCCTTGCAACCTAGAATAACCGCCACCAATTAGAGAGGAAGAAAGCTAATCAAATTCAATTCTATTCAACTCTAACAATGAATCTACTACAAAGGAAAGCTAATTCAATTTCAGAACTCAGATTTCAGAACGCAAGACCTTCTTTTTGTGAGTTCGATTTCTTTAATAAAATAATTAACAATTTAATTGGATTGAGATATGATGTGGATTATATGGCTATGTTGTGAATTATTGACCGCATGTTATTATTTATGTTGTAAATTCTATGATATTATCATGTATGTTGTAAAATGGCGATGTTATCATCTATGTTGTAATTTTATGATTGGCTTATGTATAATCAATTCATAATGATGTTCATATGCTAGTTTGGTTATGTTGTTGGAACTAATTCATATGTTAAATCATATGTATGTATGTATGTATGCAAGTCTAGATGTTAGTTTTGATCTGGATCATATGCAAGTTAATGAAATTATGAACAACTTTACATGTTTCATGACCCCTATTTTATGTGTGTAAATTGGATCTAAAGTTAGGCTATGACATGTGTGAGTTATATGCTAGTATACAAAATTTCTACATGTTAGTTTACATGTTTACATGTAGATTTACACCATCGTTTATGTTGCATAAATCACATATGCAAGTATATATATATGTTGGAAGTATGAATCATGCCTATGCAAGTTTGAACCTTATGATTAGATCTATGACAGACATGGTATATGCAAGTTTGTGACTATCACCTAAACAAGTCTACACCTTTAGATTTAGATCTATGACATATGTAGTTTTATTCAAGTTGTGACTTTGGTCTATGCAAGTTTTTATGTAGAACCTCATTCACACATGCAAGTTCACCCTTTATGTTTAGATCTAGTTTTATCTATATGTATGTTGTGATGTTTTCTCTTTATCCCATAAGTTAGACTATTCGAGTCTATCGTATATTTTACGTTAAACTAACGAACGTACAACGTGGGGTAATGGGATAATATTAAAAGATTTAATATTGAGAATTCGCATAAATGCCTTAAATGGCGTAAAATAAATTTGTGATGAAAATTGGTATGATTTTGCATACCATAAATAGATGGACATAATTGAGTCAATTATGGCCATAGTTAAATTTGGAATTGGTTTATAATTTGAATAGGGAAATTAATTCAAATTGGGGAATAATTAATTTTGTGTAATTAATCGTCTAAGACACGAGGTTAGGCTCTTTTGTGGTGTAAGACTGCCCGGACCCGCCCGGCAGATCCAGCTGCCACAAATGCCAGTCTAATGTGGGAGGTCTTAGGCATAAATTAAATGCGTAACAGTTGTAAAGACACGAGGTTAGGCTCGTTTGTGGTGTAAGACAGCCCGGACCCGCCCGGCAAATCTAGCTGCCACAAATGCCAGCCTAATGTGGGAGGTATTTATAAGGTTACGGTCTTAATGAATTAACAAACACTTAACCAGATAAATATGTGGTGGGACATATGGGTTAAGTGGGTGCCTTGGGTGGCATGTGGAATTTAGAGGGTGCCTTGGGTGGCATTTGAAATACGATTAGAAACACTTAACCAAAAGTTGAAACATGTAAGTGAACATGACTAAGAAGTGGGTTAAGTGGGATGTACTAGAGGGGACCAAGCTTAGGTGGATAGCTTGTGTCAAGTAATGGGGGCCCGTTTCAACCAGTAACCCATACGTATCTTTGTGGGCTCGACCCAAGTCGAGGACGGGTAACGCATATTGGGATTGACTGTAAGAGGCCAAAACGGGTTAGCGGTGGCAACGCAAGTCCAACGGGTTCATATGCGTGTGTGGGCCCGGGTTGGTAGGTAAGACGTTGTTGCATCGTGTAGGTATAAGCCGTGCATTGTTGGTGGTATCAGGTTGCCACTTTGGTGAGTGATACACCTCACTGTGGGGCCAGCACGGGTATCTACGAGTTAGGGAGCCGATCGCATGGGGGTAGTGGGTACACCTAGTGGAGATAGGGGCAGGCGGCACCTATGAAGGCAACTAGGGGTGCACGAAACTACCATTATCGTTATTAAAGTCTTGTAGGCGGGATCAACCTTAGGGTAACTAGTGGTGGTGTAGTATAGTAATTATCTCATAGTGGTTTAGGTGCGCCTTTAACATTATCTTTGTTCATCTTATTTCCTTCTTTACTCTGCCATACTCAATTGTTCACAGTCATTTCCTTATTTTCCAACTTATGCCTTAGCCTAGTTATTTTAGTAATTATATTGTTAAAGTTATCGCACTCGCCATACTTATTGTCTGACCCCCTTTGTTTCCTCCTCTTTTCTCCCCCCCCCCCAAGGTGCTTAGGGTGGAACTAGCACCAGTGGGGCTTGATTTTGGACAGCTGTATCTCTGCTTTTAGAAGTTGCTTGGATCCCTGAAGTAAAAGTTCAGCCTATCTTATTCATGGCTATTTTGTATTAGGGTTATGTCTTTCAATTTATGTACTTTGATTTAGTCAAGATGGATATTATGTAATTTGACTTTGGTATTTGATGATGTAATCAAACTTATGTGTTTACCGCTGCAATGAATAAAGTTTTAAATTTTTAAGTACTGTTTATATCTTTCTAGTTGTTAAGTTTCTGTTCTATACTCAGTTAAAACGCTCCATAGAAGTTAATGCATTCCCTTTGTGAGTGACATTAATGGACGTGGGGTGTTACACGTGGTATCAGAGCTGAAGGTTACCAGAACAGATATGAATTTTGAAAAACTGTTTTTCAGAAACACTTTTATAAAGAAGTACCTTCAAAAGTATGTTTTAAGGAAAGTATTTTCAAGTGAAAAGATTATTTTAGAAAGCATAACCCCAAGAGCCATATATCTTTCCTTCGGTTCTTTTGTATTGAATCTTTCCTTTTTCGTTTTAGCATGTCTGGAATTCCCGAGATACCCGAGGGGATACCGATACCAGGATGGTTTAGGAGGTATTTGGAGACTAGGGCCACCACTGCAGGTCCAGCAAATGCTCCTCCTCCTCCTCCTCGTGTTGATACTTTTGCTAAGATATGTAAGGACTTTCGAGCAATGGGTGGAATACCTTTTCACGGGACAGAGACATTTGTTGAAGCTCGAAACTGGCTAAAGGAGGTGGAAGAATTGTTTGGGATCTTTGAAGTGGATGATGGAAGAAAGGTCCAGTTGGTTGCCTGGATAATGAAGGATGAGGCCTCGTTTTGGTGGGAGGTCGCTAATGGAGAACGTCCAGTCGATACATGGCCAGATTTTAGGCGGAGTTTTGAGGCGAAGTTTCTCTCACGGGCTGAAGAGAATCTGTACATGGAAAGGTTTCTAGCATTGAAGCAGGGGAATCTATCGGTGAAAGAATACGTCAAAAAATTCAATCAGTTGGCGAGATTTGGCTTGGACTTGGTGAATACACCAGAAAAGAAGGCCCTGAGATTTGTTAAGGGTTTGAACGAGCCGCTTCATGGGTTAGCTATGACCTACATCCCCATGGGAGCTACTTTTGAGAGACTAGTTGACATGGCACTTATGCATGAAGAGGAGAAGGGCGCCAATGCTAATAAGGCACCCGAGAAGAAAGGGGATCAAAAGAAACCGCAACAGCAACAATAGAACAAGAAAGGTGGTAAAGGCAACAATGGTAAGGGAAAGAAGAGATGCTTTAACTATGGGACACCAGGCCATCTAAGCAAAGATTGTAGGAAGAAAAAGAAGACTAGCTGTTTCCACTGTGGCGAAGCGAGACATATGATTAAGGACTGCCCAAGGAAAGGGCAGAGGGCAGGGTCTACCTTGGGAGGACAGGTGCAGGCTCTTATGGCACCAGGGCAGGCAAGGGGGCAAGTTCAGGCTCTCGTGGTCCCACCGCTGCAAGAACGAGGTAGAGCAATTTCCGTTGAAAGTTTAGTTTTTCTGTTTGATCATCCTGTCCGTACTTTATTCGATTCTGGCGCATCACATTCGTTTATTTTTACATCATTAGTTGAAACACTACACCTAGATACTAGTCCAGTTACAGATCTCTTAGTAGTCTCAAATCCTATTGGTGGTTTGGCTCATCTTTCAATGATTTGTCTGGATTTGAGAGTGTTTATCTTGGGCGTTGGGTTTGAATACAACACCTTTGTTCTTGGCTTCATGGGCTACGACTTAATTCTAGGTATGGATTGGCTAACTAGATACAGGGCCATCCTAGATTGTGAAAGAAGGGTAGTTAGATTGTTGACTCTTTGTGGAAAGACCCTTGATATTTCTTGTTACCATAGAGGTCCAGTAATGCTTAGCTACCTAGAATCCCTTGACGCATCCGATGATGATTTACATTATGTTCGTATAGTCCGTGAATATGTTGATGTCTTTGATGAGGTGAGGGGTTTACCCCCAAAACGTGAGATAGACTTTCGAATATATCTAGTAGATAATGCAAAGCCAGTTGCATTGCCAGTGCGCCACATGGCTCCAAGAGAGAGAAGAGAACTCAATAAGCAAGTGAAAGAATTGCTTGAGAAGGCGTTCATCAGATGTAGTATATCAGAGTGGGGTGCTCCAGTAGTGTTTGCCACGAAGGCAGATGGGTCCCTTAGACTTTGTGTGGACTATAGAGAACTTAATAAGCTTACTAAGAAGAATAGGCACCCACTGCCGAGGATTGATGATCTCTTCGATCAGTTAGTTGGCGCCTCAGTGTTTTCGCAGTTGGACTTAGCCACGGGTTTCTATCAGTTGAGAGTGGCTGAGGATAGCATAGACAAGACTAGCTTTAGGACTCCGGATGGTTTCTTCGAGTGGCTTGTGATGCCCTTCGGTTTGACAACCCCCCCCCCCCTCGCATACTTTGTTGACTTGATGAGTAGGGTGTTTAGGGAGTACCTTAATAAATTCGTGGTAGTCTTTGTGGACGACATCTTGATCTTTTCTAAAAGTAAGGAAGAGCATGCCCTACATCTTAGGGAAGTGTTGGAGACCCTTCGAGCACATAGCCTTAAAGCTAAATTTTCTATATGTCACTTTTGGAGGAAGGAAGTGCGATTCTTAGGGCACGTGGTTTCCAAAGAAGGGATAGTTGTGGATCCCGCAAAGGTAATGGCCATTCAAGATTGGAAGGTCCCTAAAAATGCTACCGAGGTGAGGAGTTTCTTAGGGTTGGCCGGCTACTATAGGAAGTTTATCAAAGACTTTGCAAAAATATCAGCCCCATTAACACGCTTGACGAAGAAGAACCTAGTCTTCACATGGGACGTAGATTGTGATGATGTGTTCCAACGTTTAAAGAGAGCTTTGACCACAGCCCCAGTCCTAGTGTTGCCAGATGGGAGTAAGCCATTTACCGTTTATACCGATGCTTGTGGGACAGGACTAGACGCAGTCTTGATGCAAGAGGGAAGGGTAATAGCCTATGGAGGGAGGCAGTTGAGAGTGCATGAGAAAAATTACCCTATACATGACCTAGAGTTGGCCGCTATTGTTTTTGCGCTTAAGTCTTGACGCCATTATCTTCTTGGCGAGAAATTCAAATTGTTCACTGAACATAAATCGCTAAAATACTTGTTCTCTCAGAAGGACTTGAACTTAAGGCAGCAAAGGTGGATGGAATTCTTAGCGTCCTACGATTTCGAGATAGCATATACTCCTGGCAAGGGTAACGTGGTGGCAGACGCCTTAAGTAGGAAAAGGTTATCCTTGAGTCCGTTGTTTGTTGAGCGGCGAAGCTTGGAGTTCATCTCTACGTTTGACTTTGGACCATTCGTTGACTTTGTACCTGGTTTGCTAGCATCCTTAGAGGTCAGACCTACGCTTTTGGGACAGATTGGTGAGGCACAGCGAGATGACCCACAGTTGGTTGAGTTAGTAGAGAAGCTCAAAAGAGGGGAGTCATCAAGCCATCTCCGTAGGTATACCCTAGATGATAAGGGTTGGATACGTAGGGACGGTAGACTTTGTGTACCACGGGACGAGAATTTGAGGAAGACCATTCTTGATGATGCACATCGTTCGAAGATGACCATCCATCCCGGCGGGAACAAGATGTTCATGGACATGAGACGAGTTTACTTTTGGGCCGGTATGAAGAGGGATGTGGCTGAGTTTGTCACTAGATGCTTGGTGTGCCAACAAGTAAAAGCAGGGCAAAAGAAGCCTGGTGGGTTGCTTCACCCATTGGAGGTTCCACAATGGAAGTGGGAAAGTGTCTCGATGGACTTTATTGATGGGTTACCAAGATCGAGGAAGGGTAATACGGGGATTTGGGTCGTGGTAGACAGATTTACTAAGAGCGCCCATTTCATTCCCGTGAAGAGTAAGAGGACTGCTCCATGGTTAGCCTCCGTATACATTCGAGATATAGTTCGTTTGCACGGTGTTCCTTCTAGCATAGTGAGCGACCGCGATCCTATCTTCACTAGCGAGTGTTGGAAGAGCTTGCAAGAGGCGGTAGGGACTCAGTTATGTTTGAGCAAAGCATATCATCCTTAGACGGACGGCCAGACTGAGAGGATGAATCGTATTCTAGAGGACCTATTGAGGTTGTGTGTCTTAGACTTCGGAGGTACATGGGAGGAACATCTTCCGTTGGTGGAGTTTGCATATAATAATAGCTTTCAGTCTAGCATTGGCATGACACCGTTCGAGGCTCTTTATGGATGGCCATGTCATTCGCCTAAATGTTGGTGGGAATCTACAGATAAGATCTTGCTTGGGCCCGATATGATTAGAGAGACTTCGGAAAAGATTGATTTGATTCGAAGGAGGATGAAGACGGCGCAAGATAGGCAGAAATCTTATGCTAACAAGAGGAGGACAGATCTTGAGTTTGATATTGGGGACATGGTCTTTGTCAAGGTGTCTCCATTACGGAATGTGGTTCGCTTTGGGTCCGTTGGGAAGTTAGCACCAAGGTTCGTAGGGCCATTTCCTATTAAGGAGAGGATTGGACAGATGGCGTATAGAGTGGAGTTGCCTGAGAGACTTAGTGGTGTACACGATGTATTCCATGTATCACATTTGAGGAAGTGCTTGCATGAGACCGCAGAAGTGGTAGAGCCGAGCTTGCTTAGAGAGGTGGAGATCGAGCGTGATGCGACGATTCGACGAGCTCCTACGTGCATTCTTGGGTCGGAGATTAAGAAGTTGAGGAATCGAGAGGTCAAGCTAGTCAAAGTGCAATGGTGAGATGATGAGAGAAACGCTACTTGGGAGACGGAAGAGAAGATGCGTTCATTGTACCCGTTTCTTTTCGAGGGTATGTCTTTTAGTTTCTCCTTTATCGCTTAGCTTGTACTTGTTTTATCTTTAGTTATGTCCTCTCGCTAGTATCTTTGACCTTTAGATGGGATAGTCCTATGGTTGAAACATGTGTTTGAGACATGTTATGTATGATGGATGCATGTGGATGCAAGTGGTTGCTAGTGGCTGCTCGTGGATGCATATACACACACTTTAGGAACTAGATCAGCTCAGTCACTTCATACTGCATATTGCATATAAATGTGTGTGCATATTTAAGTTGATGGATGTATAATGGTTGTACTATCATATGGATGCTGCATTTTGGTGAATGGTTGTGCACACATGTAGAAATAATATGTATCGATAGGATTCTTTCGCATACATAATGGACGCATGGCATTTCATGGTTTGCATTAAGGAGGTCAACTGAATCAATAGACCGCTTGATTTTGCATTAGATAAAGAACATATACACACACTTCTTGCATATGTTCATACAGCATTAGGAATTCTATAAGGACAATGGATGCCGGTGTTTGATGGTTGAGTAGATGGTTGTTTGGATGTTAGGATATGCATTCTCCTTAACTTGGAGATTTCGGGGGCGAAATCCTTAAGGAGGGGAGAATGTAACACCCCGTATTTCTGTTAACACTAAAGTTCACAAATTAAAGAAAAACAAATCTCAGATGAGAGAATTAAGGGAAACAGGTTGCGCCATCGTATTCGTCTCGGAATTCTGGTTGAGATAGAGTCCGAGTTTGCGTGAATTGGACTTCGTATGAAGAAGTTATGGCCAACGGAAGTTTCAGAAAATTCAAATTTCAAAGTCCGAATGGGCTAGGCGGGAAATTAGCCGCCAGGGCCAGGTCGACCATAGGGTCGACATGCCCCCCCCCCCCCCGGGCAGATTTGATTGATGACCTGTTTATGACTGTATGCTAAGTCATTAGGGTTTCTGATCTGCTCTGATTGGCTGGG
>JASFAX010000206.1:0-82155 GCA_030737875.1 Allium sativum | reverse complement strand
ATGGGTGAAGCAACCCACCGGGTTTCTTTTGCTCCGCTTTTACTTGTTGGCACACCAAGCATCTAGCGACATACTCGGCCACGTCTTTCTTCATGCCGGCCCAAAAGTAAACTCTCTTCATGTCTTTGTACATCTTGTCCCTGCCGGGATGAATGGTCATCTTTGAACGATGTGCTTCATCAAGAATGGTCTTCCTTAGGTCATCGTCTTTTAGTACACAAAGTCTAACGTCCCTACGTAACCAACCCTTATCGTCTAGGGTATACCTACGGAGATGGCTTGATGACTCCCCTCCTTTGAGTTTTTCTACTAACTCAACCAACTGCGGGTCGTCTTGCTGTGCCTCGCCAATCCGTCCCAAAAGCGTAGGTCTGACCTCCAAGGATACTAGCAAACTGGGTATGAAGTCAACGGAAGGTCTAAAGTCAAACATCGAAATGAATTCTAAACTTCGCCGCTTAACAAGCAAAGGACTTAAGGATAATCTTTTTGTACTTAAGGCGTCTTCCACCACGTTACCCTTGCCAGGGGTATAGGCTATTTCGAAGTCGTAGGACGCTAAGAAATCCATCCACCTTTGCTGCCTTAAGTTCAAGTCCTTTTGAGAGAATAGGTATTTTTAAGATTTGTGGTCAGTTAATAGTTCGAATTTCTTACCAAGAAGATAATGACGCCAAGACTTAAGCGCGAAAACAATAGCGACCAACTCTAGGCCATGTGTGGGGTAATTCTTCTCATGCGCTCTCAACTGCCTTCCACCACAGGCTATTACCCTGCCCTCTTGCATTAAGACTGCGCCTAGTCTTGTCCCACATGCGTCAGTATAAACAGTAAATGGATTACTCCCGTCTGGCAATATTAAGACTATGGCTGAAGTCAAAGCTCTCTTCAAACTTTGGAACGCATCATCACAATCTACGTCCCATGTGAAAACTAGGTTCTTCTTCGTCAAGAGTGTTAATGGAGTTGATATCTTTGCGAAGTCTTTGATAAACTTCCTATAGTAGCCAGCCAACCCCAAGAAACTTCTCACTTCGGTAGCATTTTTAGGGACCTTCCAATCTTGGATGGCCACCACCTTCGCGGGATCCACAACTATCCCTTCTTTGGAGACCACGTGTCCTAAGAACAGTACTTCCTTCCTCCAGAAGTGACACTTAGAAAATTTAGCCTTAAGGCTATGCGCTCGTAGGGTCTCCAACACTTCCCTAAGATGTAGGGCATGCTCTTCTTCATCTTTAGAAAAGATCAAGATGTCATCTACAAAGACTACCACGAATTTGTTAAGGTACTCCCTAAACACCCTACTCATCAGATCAACAAAGTATGCGGGGGCATTTGTCAAACCGAAGGGCATCACAAGCCATTCATAGAAACCGTCCGGAGTCCTAAAGGAAGTCTTATCAATGCTATCCTCAGCCACTCTCAACTGATGGAAACAAGTGGCTAAGTCCAACTGCGAAAACACTGAGGCACCAACTAACAGATCGAAGAGATCGTCAATCCTCGGCAGTGGGTGTCTGTTCTTCTTAGTAAGTTTATTAAGTTCTCTATAGTCCACACAAAGTCTAAGGGACCCATTCGCCTTCGTGGCAAATACTACTAGAGCACCCCTGTAACAACCCGAAAATCTGGGCCAGTTTAAAATTTTTATTTTGGCAATTTTAGCGGATTTTGATTATTTAAAATGAATTATTTTAAATAATTATCGACGAGAAAATTTATTTTGAATATATTAGAACGTATATATTATACGCGTCATCGTTAGAATATAAATAATTATAGATAATTATAAATAGAATTAAAAATGGCGCGGTAGTTCGATAATTCGATTTCAAACTTCAATTGAATGTACCTCTACAAAACAATCCGGATTTTAGTGAAACCAAAAACATTGGGATCTATTTGATGATATCTTTCCAACGAATCCTGAAAATCGAGATTTCATAGCGGGAATCAAAAGATATGTCCAGTTGAAAATTCTGAATAGTCGCTATGGAATTCAGGCCCTTAAAAATAGAAATTTTGCAAACGACCTCGGATTTCGACGAAACCAGTTTTGTTAGGTCCGTGTTGTCAAATTATTGCTAGGTTCCAAATTTCATAATTTTTCGAATCAATATGTGAGCGTGGCAAAGGAAAACGCGTTTGACCAATTTCAGTTGATTTTAATCGACTGAAAAATGGCCATTTTTCCAACGGTCTCAGAATTCGACGAAACTAGTTTTGTTAGGACCGTATCGTCAATACGAAGCTAGAAAATATTTTTCGGGAATTTTTAGAGTTAGTATGTGACCCCGGTAATTTGAAATGTACGTTTAAAATTCAATATAGCGATTTAAATGTAAATTCAATGGAAACTGATCGTAACGTCCGAATCAACCTACGATACATATCCCATTGTGTTCGGAATGGGGGTAAAACGCTGTAGACGACAGGCGGTGGGCCTCTTTTCGAGGTCGTATGTAAAAGTCAACTTTTAGAAATTAAATAATATAAAATAAAAATAAAATAAAATAAAAAAACCTCCCTCCTCCTTAAAATCGTTCTGCCCCCCCCCCCCCTATTTCATTCGATCCAATATAGATAAAAAAAAACCAAGAAAATCGCGACGACCTGGCAGCCGCCGCCCTCCCCAAGACCACCGCCGCCGGCGTCCAAGGCGCGCCACCCCCACCTCCCTTCCCCTCCCCTCTCTCGACGCCCTCCTCCAGCTGAATCGATGTCGCCAGGAACCCGCACCCCCCCTCGCGATCCACCACCCCCACCCCGCATCCCCTCCGCCTGCTCGAGAGCCCCCCCATCCTCCGACGATGCTGGAAGACCCCCCCCCCCCCGGCTGTAAGTTTAATTTTAGTTTTTTTTATTATTTATTTTATTTTCTTTATTTTCTTTGTGGTTTATTGTTTAATTTACATTCATATAATAAACCTGCGAATTCAAGCCATAGGAAAATAGGGTTTTTGAAATAAAGTTAGGATTTTTATAATTTTTAACCCATGAAGAAAATAGAATGTGATTTCTATATTTCAGAAAGGTAATAAAATAAAATATATAATTTTTAATTTATAAAAAGGTTAAAGATATAACTTTTATATATGAAGTAATAAAAATATGATTTTTATATTTTTAAAGTATTAAAAATATAATCTTTACTATATAGAAGATGTAAAAATATGATTTTTGGTTAGGTAGAGAATTAAAAATATAATTTTTACATGATAGGAATATTAAAAATATCATCTTTATATGTGTAGGAAAATAAAAATGAGATTTTTTTTATAAAGATGAAATCTTTAAATTTGAAAAGGCGAAGTCTATGTTTTTATAAAGGCGAAATCTTTATTTTAGAAAAGGCGAAATCTTTATATAGAAAATAGCGTGATAAAAATATAATTTTTATCTATATAACATAGTAGTAAAAATTCGATTTTTATATATTGTATAACATAGTAAAAATTCGATTTTTATATATTGTATAACATAGTAAAAATTCGATTTTTATATATTGTATAACATAGTAAAAATTCGATTTTTATATATTGAATAACATAGTAAAAATTCGATTTTTATATATTGAATAGCAAAGTAAAAATTCGATTTTTATATATGGAATAGAGAAATAAAAATGTGATTTTTATATATATAGTGACTAGCGGGCAATGAAATCGACAAAGGGCGAGAACGATGAAGATTTCTATAAATGAAGAGTCAAGATGATTGGATAGCTGTCGGTGAGAATTTCTCACCTTTCAATTTCTTTTTCTAGTTATATATATACTAGGATGCAGACAGTGTTTAGTAGCACCCGACACCCGTCATCCACAGACCATGGATGGCTTGTTTGTTAAATTGTTTGATTGCAAAAATTAATTAGATTAGTTGATTGAAATTGAATTGTTTGGTGAGAATGAATGGATTTGATTGATGTGTGAATGGCGTGGGCCTTCACTAGTCCGGGGATAAGGCTATGCCTTGTCCCGTTTCTAGTATCGTGCCGTTATGCCGTCGAAATTTTCTAAAATATATTAGAAAAATAAAAATATCATTTTTATTGCATAAACGAACTGAATATAAAATAAAGGTTCATGTGTTGACTGTACTCATCCATTGAGATTAGTCATGTGTTGAACGAATATTTTAATAATAAAATTTACATCTTTATCAATATAAAATAAAGGTTCATGTGTTGACTGTACTCATCCGTTGAGATTAGTCATGTGTTGAACGAATATTTTAATAATAAAATTTACATCTTTATCAATATAAAATAAAGGTTCATGTGTTGACTGTACTCATCCGTTGAGATTAGTCATGTGTTGAACGAAATATTTTAACAAAAATAGTCACACATGGACGGTACTCATTCGTTGAGATTAGTCGTGTGTTGACAAAAAGAAATATTTGAAATAGAATATATAAAGCCGTGTTGATTAGTGATGCGCCATTTTGACGCGAACGATATTTATATCGATTACATTCGAAATGAATTGAATATATAACGATTTCGAAATGAATTGAATATATAACGATTTCGAAATGAATTGAATATATAACGATTTCGAAATGAATTGAATATATAACGATTTCGAAATGAATTGAATATATAACGATTTCGAAATGAATTGAATATATAACGATTTCGAAATGAATTGAATATATAACGATTTCGAAATGAATTGAATATATAACGATTTCGAAATGAATTGAATATATAACGATTTCGAAATGAATTGAATATATAACGATTTAGAAATGAATTGAATATATAACGATTTCGAAATGAAT
The DNA here is from genome assembly GCA_030737875.1 of Allium sativum. NCBI lineage: Eukaryota > Viridiplantae > Streptophyta > Magnoliopsida > Asparagales > Amaryllidaceae > Allium > Allium sativum. The sequence goes on along the minus strand of JASFAX010000206.1, from coordinate 77,367 downwards.
TGAATATATAACGATTTCGATTTGAATTGAATATATAATGAATTTGATTCAAATAGAAAACGAAACGAATTTGATTTGAATAGAAAATGAATTTGAATCGAATATAAAACCAATTTGAATTGAATTGAATTTAAAACGAATTCAAATTGAATTGAAAGCGAATTGAAATGAATTCAAATTTAATTGAAATTTGAATTGAATAGAAATGAATTTTAAAACGAATTTATAAAGAAGAATTCAATTTTGATTTGAATTGAAATGGAAGTTGAAATTGCTTTTGAAACGAATTTAAAACTATTTATATAATTCGTTTTAAAAAGAAATCGACGAGATATATATTATATATATTATATATATAATATAATGGCCTGAATAGAACGCGCCGCGCCGCGGCAGTTCGTGAATTTCGACCATTTATTTCAAACGGACATTACGGGAGATCCGACCGTCGGATTCTCCTAAAACCGGAACCGTTGGGTTCGTATCGAAAAGAGCTTTCTAAGAATATTTGAAATTTGAAATCTAACGGTTGGATTTGGAGATACGTCCAAATCAAATTCGAAAAAGGTCGCTGTAAGTGCAGTTCGATGGCCGTTGATGGAAATCGACTGTACGGGCCTTGATAAAATTATTAAAAATAGTAATAAATTGTGTGAAATCATAAGAAATGATTTGGGAAAGATTGGGGTGAAAAAACTCCATATTTGAAAAGATAAAAATAGATTTTTATCGAAATGAACTAGTTTGAACTCAATTTAAAACCCGGGTTTTTATTTTTAAATAAATAAATTAGATTTAAAAAGGGGTTTTAAATAATCTGAATTTCTAATATATTTGATTGAATTTGATTTGGGTTTGTCGTGAACTGTGTTTTAAATAACACCTAGTTCTTTAACCCAGTAAAAGGAGTTCTAACGAATCTGCAATTAGATTGAAATGTGAATCTATAATCTAAATTATCAAATTTAGAAATAAGCGGGAATGGAGTATTACCAGTTTTACTCCAAAGCGATAATTAAATCTTTAATTAGATTTGAACGTGAAATGGTAATTAATTTTACCGATAACACCACGGTGTTAGATATGGAGTATTACCAGTTTTGCTTCATGGGATGAATAGGTTGGGATGGGGAAATAAAATAAATAATTACTTCGGTACGGTTCGCTAATCTCGACTAGTTTGGAAAAACCATAATTTGGTTTGAAACGACATCCAAAGGAAGATTACAGGATAAATTTTAAAGAATTTATCTTGGATAAAATTAATGGGAACCTTTCCCTAAGAATGTGGAATTTAGAAACTAGCTGTAGGTTGGCTAAGAAGAATGGTTTCCTGGGTATTGATCTGATGTTGGTTTCGGCCTTCGGGTTTAATGTTGGGGAAATTGTTCTCTTGCTAATTTGCGGTTAGTGACTAATGAATTGGAATGAGGCATATGTTGTGTAACATTTGTTTTCAATATACGCGGGTTGTTCGGAAAGACCGGGTTTACACCCATTCTGAATAACCGATTCGACGATATGTCGAAGATGAAGACGGTGGTCGAAGACCGGAAGTCTTCATATCGTTTGGATAATTACTGACGATCGTGATTGGGATGTACACCCAAGAGGATGGAAATAGTTGGTGGTCGTCCAGACGTACTTGGAGATGGATGGATACGCGAGGAAAGTGCCTCCGGTTTCGTTCAGACCCAGAACGGACTTGTAAATGGATTGTGTGTCTGACACTGGATTTTATTCTGTGTTGATTGATTTCTATTAAATATACATCTGTTTGGCGGCGGAGAATTTATTCTTTTGCTTAACGCCCTTCTCTGAGACGTACGAGCTCAGAGGTTGTATATCGATGGACATCAGTCGCATGGCATGAATTGCCTGTGTGGCACGCTAAGATGCAATGATCAAGGCTTCTGTTGAAAAGCAAAGTCTTGTGGTTGATGATCAAAGCACGCCTACGTGGCAGCTTTGTGTATAACGTGAATTCGCGAGCCTCACACCTCGGTATGAGTTAAAAACGGGATGAGGACCCAAGGAGTGCACGACGTTTCTTTCTAGCTTTGGTGGTGTCAGTGACCTACCAGCCCTAACATTTATATACTTTTCACCTTTGTGGTTTGGATGTTAGGCGCCTCGATATTAGGTCTGTAAGGACCGGGAAACGTGTGTTCAGGAATTGCCAATCCTCTAACGTAAGTGAGGACCGGCCTTGGAGGATCCCAGGGTTACCCAGAGTGTGTAGTCCTGAGGCATTTGCTAGAGTGTCTCGAACGCGGAGAGGACCTTGCCCCTTGCCTCGACTCATGACGGAATCCAATTTCCAATACGTGTAATTCGGCTTTAATTGTAGAACTAGTATGGAGACATAGTAGATGGTAGCTATGCCGCCTATGATTTATATTTATGATTGAAATGTTTTGACACTATACACTTATTATAGTATCAAATGATTTGTTTTAAACGTATCAAGCATACTTTGGCTGTTATAAGGGAAAACCCTATCCCCCGGCTTGCGTTGCATTGTGTGATAGGACCTGGGTCTTATAACAGCTTCATTTTTCTTTATTTAGCATTGCGTTATTTATTCTATGCATTGGTATTCTTGGGAGGAAACCCGTTCCGTGTTATACGGCGTGGTCCCTTGGATTACTCTCTTTTAAAGTAAAGCTTTAAATAACTGTTTTAGTTCTCACACCAGTCACATGACTGACCTGGAGTTTATTGTTTTAACCTAAACTCTGGGTGCCCCTATTTTCCGCACGGGCAGCTGGTAGTTTTGGTTTTGCAGATTTATATTCACAGGATCCTGGTTTACAGCTGGAATGATATCCGGAAAGCTCTGTATCTGTATATCACCTTCAGTTGTGCTTTGTATTATTTTCCGCTGCTATGTTATTTATTGTAATCTCTGATATTTATTAAATGTAATTTATTCATTCATACTCTGTATATTCTTGTATTCTGATGGAATTGTTGTAATGACAATGAAATGTTCTTCTGTTTGTGTTCTGATTTGTCCTGTTCTCAACGATCAGGGGTTTCGAACGGTCTAGATTGGTTTAACGACTGATTCGGATCGAGCGAAATTCCAGGCCGTCACAACCCCACTCCGATATACTTCGTTTTATGAACCCCTTCTCAAGCAACTCCTTCACTTGCTTACCGAGTTCCCTCCTTTCACGTGGAGCCATGTGGCGTACTGGCAAAGATACTGGTTTCGCATTATCCACAAGATATATTTGAAAATCTATCTCCCGCTTCGGAGGCAAGCCCTTCACCTCCTCAAACACATCCGAATATTCTCGGACCACTCTAACAGATCGTAGATTTTACTCAGACGCGTCAAGCGATTCTAGATAACTTAGCATAACCGAATTTATGGGATTACAAAAGATTTCGAGAGTGTTGCCAAGGCGAGTCACGAGCCTAACTAATCTCCTTTCACAATTAAGAACGGCCCCATTTCTGGATAACCAATCCATTCCTAAAATTAGCCCATAGCCCATGAAGCCCAACACATAAGCATCACATCTAAATTCAACGCTAAGTATGGAAATTTTCAAATCCAAACACATCATAGACAAATAAGCTGAGCCCCCAATTGGATTCGAAACAACTAAGGGATCCTCTACTAAAATGGTGTTTAAGTGCAGTGATTCAACTAATGATGTAGAGATAAACGAATGTGATGCGCCCGAATCGAATAAAGTACGGACAGGATGATCAAACAGAAAAACTAAGCTTTCAACAGAAATGGTTCTACCTCGTTCTTGCAGCGGTGGGACCGCGAGAGCCTGAACTTGTCCCCTAGCCCGCCCTGGTGCCATAAGATCCTGCACCTGTCCTCCCGAGGTAGCTCCTGCCCTCTGCCCCTTCTTTGGGCAGTCCTTCACTAAATGTCCCGCATCGCCACAATGAAAACAGCCTGTCTTCTTTTTCTTTCGGCAATCCTTGCTGAGATGGCCTGGTGTCCCGCAGTTAAAACATTTCTTCTTTCCCTTGCCGTTATTGTCTTTACCACCCTTCTTGTTTTGCTGTTGTGGTTTCTTCTGATCCCCCTTCTTCTTGGGTGCCTTATCAGCTTTAGCGCTTTTCTCCTCATGCATAAGCGCCATTTCTACTAACTTCTCAAAGGTGGCACCCATAGGGATGTGGGTCATAGCCAACCGTTGCAATGGTTCATTCAAGCCATTCACGAACCTCAACGCCTTCTTCTCCGGCGTGTTCACTAAGTCCAAGCCAAACCTTGCTAACTGATTAAATTTATTGACATATTCTTTCACTGATGAGCTTCCTTGCTTCAATGTCAAGAACCTTTCCATATATAGATTTTCTTCCGCCCTTGAGAGAAACTTCGCCTCGAACCTACGTCTGAAATCCGCCCAAGAGTCAACAGGACACTCCCCATTAGTGACCTCCCACCAAAACGAGGCCTCTCACTTCATCAACTAAGCTGCTAAACGAACTCTCCTCCCTTCTTCTACTTCAAAGATATCTTGCAATTCTTCCACTTCCTTAAGCCAATCTCTAGCTTCCACAAACGTTTCTGACCCTTGAAATGGTTTTCCACCCATAGCCTTGAATTCCTTGCACGTCTTTTGAGACGACCCGAACTTCCCCGTGAAGGAAAGCACGGATAGAATTGAGGACAAGACAAATCAGAACGCAGACGGAAGAACATTTCATTGTTCTTACAACAATTCCATCAGATACAAGAATATACAGAGTATAAATGAATAAATTTTACACAGAAAATAAACATCAGAGATTACAATAAATTACATAGCAGCGGAAAGATATACAAAACACAATTGAAAGTGATACACGGATACAGAGCTTTCCAAGCATCGTTCTAGCTGTAAATCAGGACCCTGTGAATATAAATCTTCAAAAAACCAAAACTACTAGCTGCCCGTGTCGAAAAATAGGGGCACCCAAAGTTTAGGTTAAAACAATAAACTCCAGATCAGTCATGCGACTGGTGTGAGAACTAAAACAGTTATTTAAAACTTTACTTTAAAGATAGTAATTCAAGGGACCACGCCGTATAACACGGAACGGGTTTCCTCCCAAGAATACTAGTGCATATAACAAAACAACGCAATGCTTTTTGGAAAAATGAAGCTATTATAAGACCCAGGTCCCATCACACAATGCAACGCAAGCCGGAGGAAAGGGTTTTCCCTTATAATAGCCAAATAATGCTTGATACGCTTAAAACAAATCACTTGATACTATAATAAGTATATAGTGTCAAAACAATTCAATCATAAATATCAATCATAGGCGGCATGGGTACCATCTATCATGTCGCCATACTAGTTCTACAACTAAAACCGCAATATCACGTATTGGAAATTGGATTTCCGTCATTAGTTGAGGCAAGAGGCAAGCTCCTCTCCGCGTTCGAGACACTCTAGCAAATGCCTCAGGACCCCACTATGATCCTTGGATCTTCAGGGCCGGTCCTCTCTTACTTTTGAGGATTAATTATTCCTGAACACACGTTTCCCGGTCCTTACAGACCTATATCCGAGGCGCCTCATATCCAACAACCAAACAGGTGAAAAGTATATAAATGTCAGGGCTGGTAGGTCACTGACACCACCTTAGCTAGAAAGAAACGTCGTGCTCTCCCTGCAGTCACTATCCCGTTTTTAACTCATACCGAGGTGTGAGGCTCGCGAATTCACGTTATACACAAAGCTACGCCACACAGGCCGTGCTTTGATCATCAACCACAAGACTTTGCTTTTCAACAGAAGCCTTGATCAATTGCCACTTACGCGTGCCACACTGGCAATTCACTCCATGCGACTGATGTCCATCGATATACAACCTCTGAGCTCGTACGTCTCAGAGAAGGGCGTTAAGCAAGAGAATAAATTCTCCGCCGCCAAACAGATGTATATTTAGTAGAGATCAATCAACACAGAATAAAATCCAATGTCAGACACACAATCCATTTACAAGTTCGTTCTGGGTCTGAACGAAACCGGAGGCACTTTCCTCGCATATCCATCCATCTCCAAGTACGTCTGGACGATCACCAACTGTTTCCCTCATCCTGGGTGTACAGCCCAATCAAGATCATCAGTAATCACCCAAACGATATGAAGACTTCCGGTCTTCAACCACCGTCTTCATCTTCGACATCTCGTCAAATCGGTTATTTAGAATGGGTATAACCCGGCCTTTCTGAATAACCCACGTATATAATAAACGAATGTTACACAAACACAACAAACGCCTCATTCCAATTCAGAATATTCTTTTATTCACAAAATCACATTTTTAGGGAAAGGTTCCCATTAATTTTATCCAAGATAAATTCTTCTAAATTTATTCTTTAATCTTCCTTTGGATATCATTTCAAACTAGTCGGGATTAGCGAGCCACACCGAAGTAATTATTTATTTTATTTCCCAATCCCAACCTATTCATCCCATGGAGCAAAACTGGTAATACTCCATATCTAACACCACGGTGTTATCGGTAAAATTAATTACCATTTCACGTTCAAATCTAATTAAAGATTTAACTATCGCTTTGGAGCTAAACTGGTGGTACTCCATTCTCGATCACCTTTCAGATTTGATAATTTAACTTATCAGTTCACATTTCAATCTAATTAAAGATTCACTGAGATTTCACTTAGTTTTAATCTTCTCAAAAATCAACATCCTGCCTTTAACTGGGTTAAAGAACCAACGTCATATAAAACACGATTCGCAATTAACCAAAATCACATTTGATATTAAATACAAGGCTCTGAATAGAAAATATACCGGCTTATATTCAATATCAAATTCCGAAACCAACAAATATCGTATTGGAAATAACGATATAAAATATATCTTTCAAATCCCCACAACAATATTTGTATAGTCACGAAATCCAACATCGAAATATTCCGAAGATAATTTTGATTCAACTCCAGTTCAATTCACGTATTGGGAATATTGATTATTTTTAAAATCACTTTCAAATTCAATTTATTTATTTCAAAAATAAATTGATTTTAATTCTAGTTCAAAACTAGTTCATTTCGATAAAAATCTATTTTTTATCTTTTCGAATGTGGAATTTTTCATCCCATTTCTTTCCAATTCACATATTATGAACTTACATAAATTATCAATATTTTTAATAATTTTATCAAGGCCCGTACAGTCGATTTCCATCAACGGCCATCGAACTGCACTTACAGCGACCTTTTCCAAATTTGATTTGGACATAATTCCAAATCCAACCGTTATATTTCAAATTTCTAATATTCATTGGAAAGCTCTTTTCGATATGAACCCAACGGTTCCGGTTTTAGGAGAATCCGACGGTCGGATCTCCCGCAACGTCAATTCGAAGTTAATGGTCGAAATTCACGAACTGCCGCGGCGCGGCGCGTTCTATTCAGGCCATTATATATATATTATATATATTTCGTCGATTTCCTTTTAAAACGTATTTTATAAATCGTTTTAAATTCGTTTTCAAAACCATTTCAACACTATATTCAATTTCAAATCGATTTGATTTCAATTCAATTCGAATTCATTTCAATTTGATTTCAATTCAAATCGATTTTTAATTTGATTCAAAACGATTTCAATTCGTTTTTAATTCAATTTCAGTTTAATTCAATTTGAATTCATTTCTATTCAATTCGAATTCAAATTCACTTTCTATTCAATTTGAATTCAAATTCACTTCTATTCAATTCGAATCGAATTCATTTTCTATTCGATTCGAATTCATTTCAAATTGATTCAATAAAATTTCAATTTGAATTTTAATCTAATTTAATTTGAATTTCCTTTCAAAATATTAATTTTGAAATCACTTTTCAATATTCATTGTAAAACGAATAAAATCGATATAAATATCGTTCGCGTCAAAATAACGCATCTCTAATCAGCACGGCTATATATATTTCAATAAATTCGTTATTCTATTCAACAAATGAATATTTATTCTATTTAACACATGAATTTATATTTCTTTCAACACACGACTATTTTCTTTGTTATGTAAAATATTTTATAAAATTATGATATCTATCGTTTGATTTTTAATCAGAGTCCACCGTAAAGTAGTGTCTAATTTTAAATATGATAAAGATGTAAATTTTATTGTTAAAATATTTTACTCAACACATGAATAATTTCAACACATGAACGTCGTCAACACATGACTGTTTTTATATTCATTACATGAATTTTCTTTTATAATATTCATTATTTTCCCGATTGGAATGAGGCCCAATCAATCACCATATAATGTTAATTATATGGGTTCCATACAACACATGTATATAATAGCAATGATAAACAATCAACCATCATCCAAGGTGCACCACACAACTGCATAAGCATTAACTATAAATAATTAACGCTTACATAGCCTGTCGACCAATCGATCGACATACAATTAAATAATTGGGATTAGTGTACGCCAAATATCATCCCAACACCCGTGTGGGGTTTCAAGTCAACAAACACAGATTTTTATTTGTGTAGTTGGGCGATGTGTAAAATTTATCGACCCAATCAATATCAGACAAATCAGTGTATATAAACAAATCGGCTGATTTGTTTATAAATATTTATTTACTCACATTCACGTTAAAAATTATATTTTTAACGATAAAATATTTTTAACTATATAAATATTGTATTTCCTTTCAACACATGAATATATTTCATTATCTATTTCACATCAATTTCACAAACAAATTTCACAACACATCAATCAAACAAACAAGCCATCCATGGTATGTGGATGACGGGTGTCGGGTGCTACTAAGCACCGTCTGCATCCTAATATATATATATATATATATATATATATATATAACTAGAAAAAGAAATTTAGAGTGAGAAGTTCTCACCAATAGCTATCCCAATTCCACGACTCTTCATATGTGGAAATCATCGCCGTTCTCGCCTTTTTTCACTTTCGTTGCCCGTATTCACTACATATGTAAAAATCGAATTTTTACTTCGCTATTCAATATATAAAAATCGAATTTTTACTTTGCTATTCAATATATAAAAATCGAATTTTAACTTTGCTATTCAATATATAAAAATCGAATTTTTACTTTGCTATTTAATATATAAAAATCGAATTTTTACTTTGCTATTCAATATATAAAAATCGAATTTTTACTTTGCTATTCAATATATAAAAATCGAATTTTTACTTTGCTATTCAATATATAAAAATCGAATTTTTACTTTGCTATTCAATATATAAAAATCGAATTTTTACTCCGCTATTATATAGATAAAAATCGAATTTTTACTCCGCTATTATATAGATAAAAATTCTATTTTTACACTGCTACTATATAGACAAAAATTCTATTTTTACACCGCTACTATATAGACAAAAATTCTATTTTTACACCGCTACTATATAGACAAAAATTCTATTTTTATATCGGTGTTCATATAATAAAGATTATATTTTTATCACGCTATTCTCTATATAAAGATCTCGCCTTTTCAAAAATAAATATTTCGCCTTTTCAAATATAAAGATTTCGCCTTTTCCAATTCATCATTATAAAAATTATATTTTTAACCTCTCTATATAATTATTTTTATATCGCCCTTCTCCTATTAAAGATTATATTTTAAAAATATCATCTTTCCTATTTTAAAACTATCGTCTTTCCTACTTTAAAAATTCGATCTTTCTCCTTTATAAAAATTCAAACTTTCCCCTTTATAAAAATTCCAACTTTCGCATAGTAAAAATCATAGCTTTCTATGTATACAACATAAAAATCATAGTTCTTAGAATCAAAGAAATCAGAATTTTATAAGCTAAAATATCGTATTTTTAATAAACTAAAAATCAACATACATGAAGAAATCAAAACACTTACAGCGCAGGGGGTTTGTTGATCGAGTTGGAAAGGGAGGGGGTGTTTCTGGAGCGAAGTCGATCGGCGGAGGGGCTTAAGGCGGCGGAACCATCGGTTTTGGAAGACTAGGGTTTTGGGGGAGGTTTGGGTTCGCAGAAGGTCGCAGGAGGAGGAGGGGAAGGTGGCGACGAGGAGGGAATGACTGGAGATCGGTGGCGGGGCGAGGCAGAGCGCCTGGAGGGCGGCGACGAGATGAAGGGGGAGGAAAGGTCGGAGGGGTCTGACGGGTGGAGGGGACGGAGCGGCGACGAGGGTGGGTGGTGGCGCGTCGGGGTGGCGATCGCCGGGGGGCGGCGGCTGCGCCTTTTTTTTCTTTTTTTCTTTTTTTTTTTTTGATTTGAAATTGAATCAGGGGGGCAGAATGAAAGAATAGGGGGTAGGAGAGAGGGAAGGTTTTTATTTAATTATATATTTATTTTTATTATTTCAAAAAGCTAACTTTTTATTTCGACCTCGAAACGAGGCCCACCGCCTGTCGTCCATAGCTAATTACCCCCATTCCGAACACAATGGGATATGTATCGCAGGCTGATTCGATCGTTACGATCAGTTTCCGTTGAATTTAAAATATAACTCTATATATTGAATTTGAACGCACATTTCAACTTATCGGGGTCACATACTAACTAGAAAATTCCAGAAAAATATTTTCTAGCTTCGTATTGACGATATGGTCCTAACAAAACTAGTTTCGTCGAATTCCGAGACCGTTGGAAAATTAGCCATTTTCCAGTTGATTAAAATCAACTAAAACTGGTCAAACGCGTTTTCCTTTGCCACGCTCACATATTGATTCGAAAAATTATGAAATTTGAAATCTAGCAATAATTTGACATCACGGATCCAACAAAAGTGGTTTCGTCGAAATCCGATGTCGTTTGCAAAATTCCCATTTTTAAGGGCCTGAATTCCATAGCGACTATTCAGAATCTTCAACTGGACATATCTTTTGATTCCCGCTATGAAATTTCAATTTTTCAGATTCGTTGGAAAGATATTCTCAAATAGATTCTATTGTTTTTGGTTTCACTAAAATCCGGTTTGTTTTGTACCCGGTACATTCAATTGAAGTTTGAAATCGAATTATCGAACTACCGCGCCATTTTCAATTCTATTTATAATTATATATAATTATTTATATTCTAACGACGACGTATATAAAATATACGTTCGATTTCTATTCAAAATAAATTTCTCGTCGATATTATTTAAAATAATTCATTTTAAATGTTCAAAATTCATTAAAATTGCCAAAATAAAAATTTTAAACTAGCCCAGATTTTCGGGTTGTTACATCTTTGCAAAAGTATCTACGCGAGGAGGAGGAACAGGTGCAACTGGTGGTGGAGGAACATTGGCTGGACCTACAGCGGCCCTAGCCTCCAATAGCCTCCTATACCATCCTGGTATCGTTACACCGTCGGGTAGATTAAGATCTTCAGCCATGCTGAAACGAAAAAGGAAAGATTCAAAATGGAGAATTCGAAAGATAAAGATATGGGCTATTGGGGATTATATATTTTTTTTCTTAAAAACTTTTCTCTTTAAATTTCTCATTAAAACATGTTTTTGAAAGCACTTCTTCCAAAAATAACTATTTTTCTAAAGTATTTTTATCTGTTTTGGTAACCTTAAGCTCTGATACCACGTGTAACACCCCACGTCCATTAATGTCACTCACGAAGGGAATGCATTAACTTCCATGGAGGTTATAAGTGAATATAGAACAGAAAAATTACAACAAGACAGATAGTAAATAGTACTTGGAAATCTAAAACTTCATTTTATTGCAGCGGAAATTAAACATGTTTGTTACATCATAAAACCATAGATCATAACCAAGTACAATATCCATCTTCATAAAAACAAAATACATAATCCCATTACATAAATAGCCATTAAAAAGATAACAAGCTGGACTTTACTTCAACAGTCCAAGCTGTCCAAAGAGAGATGAAGCAATTCAATCAAACTCCACTAGAGTTGGGCCCAACCTGAGGACCTGGAGGGGGAAAAGGATAGAAATAGAGGGGGTCAGACATAAAGTCTGGCGAGTATGATAATTCTAACAATACTATTATCAAAATAACTAGACTAAGGCATAAGCTGGAAGACAAGTAAATGTCTATGAACTCTTAGGAAGATAAAGATAGCGTTTAAGATAACGTTAAAGATAACGGTAAAGGCACACCTAATTACTAACGAATAATTACTACACTGCACCGCACATCACTACACTGCACCACACCAGTCACCCTATTGTTTGATCCCACTTGCTTCACACAGAAACTTTATAAATAGCCTTACGTACCACTAGCTGACTACATAGGTGCCGTCTGCCCCTATCTCCACTAGGTGTACCCCACTACCCACTTTCGATCGGCTTCTTACTCGTAGATACCCGTGCTGGCCCCACAGTGGGGTGTAGCACTCCCCTAAAGTGGCAACCCGATACAACTTGAGAATGCACGGCTTATACCTACACGATGCAACAACGTCTTACCTACCAGCCCGGGTCCACACACGCATATGAAACCCGTTGGACTTGCGTTGCCACCGCTCCCCGTTTTGGCCTCTTACAGTCAAACCCAGCATGCGTGTCCCGTCCTCGACTTGGGTCGAGCCCACAAAGATACGTTTGGGATACTGGTCGAAATGGGCCCCCACAAGCTACCCACCTAAGCTTGTCACTAGTATATCCCACTTAACCCTCTTAGTCATGTTCATTTACATGTGTGTTTGGTTAAGTCTTACTAATCGTATTTCACATGCCACTAAGGGCACCCCCTAGATTCCTCATGCCACCCAAGGCACCTACTTAACCCCTATGTCCCACCTTACATGTTTATCTGGTTAAGTATTTCTTAATTCATTAAGGCCATAACCTCATAAAGACCTCTCACATTAGACTGGCATTTATGGAAGCTGGATTTGCCGGGCGGGTCCGGGCAGTCTTACATCATAAAAGAGTCTAACCTCGTGTCTTTACAACTGTTATGCTTTAGTTTAGGCCTAGGACCTCTCACATTGGGCTGACATTTGTGACCACTGGATTTGCCGAGCGGGTCCGGGCAGGTTTACGTCACAAACGAGTCCAACCTCGTGTCCTAAGTATTGATTAACACTTAAAATCTTTTACCCCAGTTTTAATAATTCCCTATTCAAATTATTAATTCAGTCAACTTTTAATGATGTCCATAATTGACTCAATTATGGCCATCCACTTATGGCATGCAAAATCATATCAATTGCACCCCAACTTTTTAAAATTAAATCCTTAATATTACCCCTACCCCATGTTTATACGTTCGCTTATTCAACACATAATATAGGCTAGAATTGTATAGTCTAACACCTAGCACACAGATAAATTATCACAACATATAGACAATTAAAATAAATCTAATAATAATAGGGGTGAAACTTTCATAAACTACACATGTTAAGGATCAAAAGGTGTCAACTTGTTAAATGTCTCAATTTACATGATATGATCATAGCCCAAATCTATACATAAACATGCATATGGGGTTTTTAGGCAACATAATGATGGTGTGAACTAGCATAGGATATCACATATGTCATAGCATAATTCTAGATGTCATAATAGATGTCTTGGCATATGTTCATAACTTTTCTAATCAATCTAACTTGCATATGTGACTTGTCATATAGATCAACATAACCCAAACATGATGATTTAATTAATATGAACTAACTAGCATAGATGGTAACATCATGGCCTTTTTAACATGTATGATTCATCACAACTTAGCATAGAAACTTTCAACATACATAACATCATCATAGCATGATTTACAACATATAAGATATCATCATCACATAACATTGGATTTACAATATACATGATAGCAAAAGGGGTTTACAACAACAGATATGATAATTCACATCATCTACTCATAATCCATTCATAACTCAACCTAATTAAAATGATAATAATCTTGTTAAGATCATCATACTCACAATTTAGAGAAGAAAAGAGAGAGTTTTGCTTTGCTTTAGGGTTGAGAGAATTAGAATTGAATTTGCTTTTCTTCTTTCTTAGTTGGCAACGGCTCCATTGATTTCCATGGCGACGGTATGACGGTAACTATTCTATTTTAATTAGGTTTAGGGTTAGCATTATGATGTATTTATAGGTGTAGGAAGTTATTTAGGACCATTAGATTAACCATGAACCATGAGAACCAATCAAATGCAAAATCTGCATTTGAGCGAATCGGCCCACGGGTTGACAGCCAAACACCTTGGATTAACCCCTAGTCGACCCAGCGAGGCTCAGGTCGACCTCAAAAATGGGCCGGTTCGGTTATTCCCCCTCCCAATTCGTTGTTTTGAACTTTTTCGCATATTTATTTATTTAATTTTTAATATATATATATATATATATCAATATATATATTCCTCTACGCAACCCATTTCACTTAATTCTTTTCTAAAAATTAAGTATACTTTAATTTATGAATTTTAATGTTATAAAATTACGGGGTGTTACAGTAGCACCTGAATCTGGATACCCGTCATCCAAATTTATGTCTTCAGATTTGTTAGAATCTTCAACATTGCTTACTGGTCCTTTACTGTTATCTGCATTAATCCTTTGCTGATTAATCTGTGCCATGTTAACATTAGGCCTCGCTTGAGTAGATTGTCCTTGTCTTGCCACATTATATTCTGTATTAAACCTAAAATAACATCTACTAGCGATATGGCCAAATTTTTCACATATCTGACATTTAGTTCGATTGTTACCACTCCATCTACCCCTGCCTTTTCCTCTTTGAGATTAATTTCCCCTGTAGAAATTGGGTTCTTGATTGTTATTTTGACTGGGATTGTTTCTTGGTTGGTTCTTGGCCTTAGAAGTAGCCGCACAATTGACAGTGTAATCCCCCTGTGATGTTTTCTTTTGCTCAATCCTTCCTTCGTGTGCGAGTAGGGTTGAATGAACATACTGTATGTCTGGAATAACTCTTTGTGATGTAATAAACGTGACAACAGATTCATAATCGTCATCCAGCCCCCCAGTAATGTATAGAACCGGTTCACTTTCTGAAACTTTGTGACCTGTTGCCCCTAATTTGTCACACAATATCTTAATTTTGGTCAAGTACTTGCTCATTGACATGTTGTCTTTTTTGATGTTTTGCAACTGGCTATGGTAATGCATAATTCTTGACGCTGACTGGGCGATGAAAATTTGTTCTATTGCACTCCATATTTCATATGACGTATTACGTCCTATAATTTGTGACATTAGGTTTGCACTAATTGATGATATAAGCCATGATGCGAGTAAACTATCTTGCTTCTGTTGTATTGCATAATCTTGATTGGGGATCAGATTACCATTATTATCTGCAACCATCGGTGGTGGAACTGTAACAGTGCCTCTGATATATTCAAGAAGACCATAACCCCTTGGTGTTGTTTCAACTTGATATTTCCATAGCATATAATTGTCTTCATCTAAAGGGATGTTGATTATATTACTTTTTGGCTTGATTAGGGTGATGGAACTGCCGGTGGATATGCTGGCTTCAGCTCTTGACGTGGCAGAACCCAATGTGTCATTGTTTCCTATCATGATTGATGTGAACCAGGGATGAAAATTGGTCTGGGAACGTTTCTTGGACGGCAAAGAGGTTGGTGTAGGACTTTTTTGCAACCAGAAACCAATTGTTGGTCGGAGAACGACTTCTAGGACGGCAAGAAGTCTTGTATTAGCCTTATATGCAACCAGAAATAGAGGGAAAGTCTGATCAGAAGAAGATGCAAGTCCGATGATCGGCACTGCAGCCTAAATCTATGAAAGATGCAAATCTTTAATTGATTTCAGGCGAGGCAGGTAAGAAAAAAAGATAAGAACAGTGCTGCACTTGATGAAAGGTTCGCCTTCAATGATGAAATCTCTCTGAGAAGCGAAATCCACACCTTTCTCAAGTCACTATTTTCAGTTGGAGCTTTTCTTGATATGCTAATAATTGTATGATGTTGTCATATGGCGTCAAGCTCTGGTACCATAAAAAGGAAATTGAAATGTTTATTTTCTGATTTGAAGTTATACAAAAGAATGTACAGAGAGGTTATGTGAAAATGTGTACACCGTGCCTTTATATAACAGAGCAGGCAGTGGTTATAATAATTCTTTGTACATGGCGCTGAGCCCATTTATGTAATAACCCATATTGGATACAAGCCCAGCCCATCAGTGCTTGTGTTAAAGTTAATGTGCTGAACTCATTCACTCTTATTAGTATATGGATAGTTATGGATGTCTCCTCTTTTTAGAGTTGGGGTTGCCCGTATTGAGTACATGAATGAAAAAACAAAAGATCACCGTTACGTGGCAATCAGCCATCAATTATTCAATAGAATAAAAAAAAGTTGTTGAAACAAATATCAATAATGCTAGAATTCAACGTTCAATTTTTTGTGCAAAAAATCGTTTGAATCTTAAATTTAGGTATTTCCTAAATGGGTAAAATTTCTAACTATGAAGTTTATAATTGGGTTTGATAAAAATATATGGTATATGTATATTTATAATGCATGCTTGTCATAACTATAAACGTAGTAAATTGCATCAACTTGGTATGTTTAGTAGATGATGTTTGAGTACAGTTTTGCACACTAATACCCACGTTCAAATGGTTTTGTTATATTTGATAACATTTATAAGCTTTTATCATATCTTTGTTACTATATTAGTAAAGGAATAAATTGCATACTTTTTAGGTGCTTAGATACATCTCTATTAACAAAGCAATTTGTTTACTTAACTAAGTTTTTATTTGTTTCCTAAACTATTAATGTTCTTAACATAAATAATAGTAAAAATAAAGTTCTATACATTTTTATATAGTAACATATCAACCTGTGGATTTTGTTTTCTACTATTGAATTGGCATGTATATTGGAAGAATAACACAGGTGTTTCTATATTGTTAAATTCTCTTAACTTTTAAAATGTTTCTTTTATATAAGAAAATTAACATATCTCTATTAAGAAAGCAATTTGTTTACTTGACTAAGTTTTTATTTGTTTCCTAAACTATTCATGTTCTTATCAATGAACAAAATAACCAAACGAAAGATACGATATTCTTAGTGATTTAGATTTATTATTTGCTATGTATGAATATTGAAAATTTATTACTGCATATATATCTTCATTAAATATATTATCGAGATTTACTTTCTCAGGAAGGTTGCATTAGCTTACTTCTGAGGTTGGTTTCTTTGTTTATCTACTGATAGTGAAGGTTCATCTTTTTCATAGGAATCTATTGTATATGTATATTTAACATTTTTCAGTTTCTTTCTTTATGCTATTTTATCTGAAATTAAGCATCAGGTGACGAGAAAAGCATGGAACTTTAAAATTAATCGATGATGGGAAATCAACTTCTATGCATCATGGAAAGGGATGGTTATGAAATCATACAATTAACTGACGATGGAAGTCAACATTTATGCATCAATGGAGGAGATGGCTGCTTTTGGGTTGAAAATCAGTATGATTTTCACTTACCTCGATTCGATTGAACATTAGCATGATTTTCTTAGCCCTTTATTACTCGAATGTTGTTAGTTTGGTTTTTTCTTTTAATTTGTTGTTTTTTGCTACAACTGTATATATATAAGATGTCAAAATTTATAGCAATCCTTGCAATGTCCAAAATAGAGTTTTAAGTTTAGAGTATTTTCTGATACAAGTTACAAAGATTTAGTTTGAATCTGGTATTAACTTCACTGTTTTTTCTTTTGGTAATTGCTGAATTTCAACTTATGTTTGTAAGACGAGCAAGATCAGCTTGATGATCCAAGCAATTTTTATTACCTTGCAAAATTATAATTGAACTTTCCAATTTCACTCACCTGTATCTGATTAAAAACTACTAATTTTCTTGGCCCTTGATCATTAGAACATCATTTTTGTTTTACATTTTTAAATAGTTTTATTTGCAGATGCACTCTGTTCTTAAGCAAACAATGTTTTGGAGCATTTTCTTCATTTGCAAAATTAAGTAGTTTTACTTGTGCCAACTTTACTTAACCTTCAACTACTCTAACCATGTTACTACAACCGACCATCATCCACGTCATCAGCAAATATCCTATTCTCGTCACCACAGCTGGGATGAATTGTTCTGTTTCCATCCTCTATGTGCCCCGTGTGCCCACCCAACCACAGCCTCCTGATTTCCACCTTTTGCATTTAAGTCCCTCAATTGTTTCGAGGACTTAATTGCAAAAAGTGGAAATCATGGGGCCGTGATTGGGTGGGCACACGGGGCACACATGGGATGGGTACAGAAGAATTGGCCTTACCACAGGCGACCATCATCTATGTCACCACAGCCAACCATAATCAGTAGGTACGGAAAATTAGGTTTTCACAAATCCACTTCGATTGCTTATCGAATGTGTTATAAATAATCCAAAAAATTGTAAAGGTTAAAATTTTGGATTGATCTTGAGATTTGATCTTCACCAATGCTACCAAAACTTGGTAATTATTTTACTCAGCTTGTTATTGTTGGTGCTTAGAGCATCTTCAACCCTAATTGAATGTAATGTCTAAAAATGCTTATGTGTCCATGTCTATTCCACAATGTTAAGTATACAAAACTACCTTCTACAATAAAATCTAAATTTTCTCTCCAATGCAAATGTCCAAAAGCTTTCAATTTTGTACATGTGTCATTTTAGAAATAATTCAAAAAAAATAAATAAATAAAAAGTAGTGGTTGCATATCATTTCACATTGTGAAATTCAATGTCTAGAACTAGACATTCCATTTTACAATGTCTAACAAAAAGTTTGCCACATCATTTTACACATATCTTTAACATTGGCATTGGAGACTAAAATGTGAATGAAATTGTTAATTATCTATGTGGCATTAGGTTAACATCAAAAAAACACTTGCATTGGAGATGCTCTTAAAGCAGCGTTTATCTTCATTTTATTTCTAAAAAGCACGATTCTTACAAATGATAAATTATTATTTTTCTATAGATGATCTTCATGGTGTTCTTTCAACATCGCGAGTAGTGCTTGTGAAGCTAGTTTGGCTTTATCCAATTTTGGAAGCTTGTTTAAAAATTAGATGGCTTTGATCTTTGAGTGTGGTTCCATGTTCGATAAAGTACATAAATATGTATTACGCTAATTCAGATTCATCAATTTTAGGCATGTCGAAATAGTACTTTTATAGGACGTCAATATGCACTTTGTGACGGCCCGCCCCGCACCAACCGACATTTACCCCAAAGGTGCGCTGTACACATGTCCAGTTAGCACGGAACGGGTCGCCAGAAGGAAAAAGGAAGAAGGAAATGAACATACAAGGATCCTGTAGAATGTCTCACAGCGCATAGAACAAAATATAATAATAACATACTTGACATAAAACAGGAGAGACAGTGCATAAGCTGAAAATCAGAACTAAACATCATAGCAGCGGAAATCCAAAATACAGCTTATTACAACTTTTCAAACTGTCTCAAGCAAAAGCAAGATAAATGAGGTACACTACTAATGCCCAAGTAGCGACCACCAGCGACACAGGGAGAATGTGTATATATATAATACGTGGAAGCCTCCTGCCCGCCTCCGAATCAGCTACTCGCACATCACCAGCTAACCTGTCTCTAGTCTGCTCGTGTGAGCACCCAGAGTAATAAGAGGAGACATAAAACTCTGGGTCAGACATAAAGCCTGGTATGAGCGATAAGCATCTAAAGTGAACAATAACAGGTAGACTAAAACATACCTGAACCTGGACCTGCAACCAAAGAGTTAGCACTACATACTGTACAACACTCTAAGGTATCATATCAAACAGTGTAAGATACGGAGGTGGGGGAGGTGTGCATGTCATAATGATGGAAAACAATCAAGCATAGCATCCATCCTCACATCTCTCACTCAGTGCTTAAAGCATACGATATTCACCACTTCGATCACCCAACATTCCTTGCTACGATCACTTTGCCCCATGAAGTCATAAATGGCTTCACTGCACTGATAACGTAGCCACTAATTCCTTGCTATGTCCACTTGCCCCATGGAGTTATTCACCCCATCTGCGCTGGCTCATAGCCTTACCAATCCTTACTATGTCCACTTGCCCCATGGAGTTATTCACCCCATCTGCGCTGGCTCATAGTCTTACTACGCATCACCTTGCCCCTCAGGTCATAATGACCCTACTGCACTGATAACGTAGTCTTGCTACCATCACCTTGCCCCTCAGGTCATAATGACCCTACTGCACTGATAAGTAGCCATCATCCATTTTTAGTGGTGAATCGAAGTTATGAACGTCGACAACTCCTTAGCACACGTCCCGCAGCAAAGTCCAACCATGAAGTGAACTCATTGGTTCCCAACTGGATCCTGAGCTCTAACTTCCCATATTGGACTACCTTTGCATCTCGGGTTATTGGTCATCACCATCGAATCGGATCGGATCTGCCTTCACATTCTTCATCGGATCGGGTCGCGCCTCCTACGTCGGATCGGGTCGTGGTCCTCCTTTCCATAGCTTCGGATCGTGCTCCCCTTCTCGGTTCGGATCGGAACACCCCATACGGATCGGATCGTGGTTCTTCAAGCGGTTCGGATCGGACGCCGTTCTCCAGGTCGGCGGATCGTGCTCACCCTTCATGGACGGATCGGGTCGTAATGCTTATTCGCGATCCGGATCGGAGTACTTTAGTTTGGCACGACGCTGCATCGATTCGCTTCGTGGGCCTTGCACAGACGGTTCGGTTCGGAGGAGGTGACTCGACTCGTGGGGATGCCCCCACGATCCCATAGGGCGATCCGATCGTCCCTCAACCCCCTATGCGATCCGAACCCCTGCACCTTGTCCAGCGAGCTGTTTACGCCCCTCGACGGCGTTTTCGACCATTCCAACTATTCTAAACAGTCACATAGCATTTCATACAGTCATAGTAACATGCATAATCAACTACAAACACCAAAACATCAATATGATAGGTAAAAATGGATCAAACATACCCAAAATCCCATATTTCCCCTTAAGCATATCTAGGTGAAACTAATGATAGGATTATCAAAACTTAACCAAATTAACCCAAATTCATATCAGAGGTCTAAAACATCATTCCGAATTTTATAAACATTTTTCCAGAATTTTATCATGTTTAAATTCGCTAATTAACACTAATCACCCCTAATTAGCCATAATTAGTGCAAAACTAAGCAAATCACTCACCTTAGCCACAAAATAAACTAAGATCTGAAATGATTCTCTGATTTGATGCGAATTTCAATATCAAACAGCAGCTTCTTTGTTGATTTGGTGAAGATCCTCCTTGATTAGGGGTTACTAAACCAAATCCTTAACCTAAAGGTGATTTGGAGGTGATTTAGAGGTTGGAGGCCATTTTTAGGGATCCTTGGTGATAAGTGGAGGCTAGAAAACTGAAATGGAATGATTCTCCATCTCATTTCAGCCCTCCCATAACCCTAATCCCGAAATGGGTTATGGGCCTACTCACTAATCACCCGATTTGGCCCGGTTAAGCAGTTTTTCACACTCCAAACCTTGTTTCAGCCATATCTCCCAAACGGTAAGTCCGTTTGGCTATTGTAACCACTCTACGGAAAGAGAAACCATCAAACGAATCTAATGGAAGTGGTTTCAGGTCAAAATACCTTTCCAATCAAAAGTTATGGCCAAAACAGTACCAACTAGGGGCAAGATGGTCATTTAAAAATCGACAAAAATCATGAACATGGGAAATGACTCTAATAGATGTTTCCCAAAGTTACATGACCATACGACCTCACATGGAAAAGAAATAAGTATTCTACGATCCTATGACGTGTAGAATACGGGTCATTACACTCTTCCCCCCTTAAGAAATTTCGCCCCCGAAATTCCCTAATCCAAACATACACAAGGGTTCCGCATGCCTATCAACCATAAAACAACCATCAAACATACAAAACAAGTGAAATAAATCTATCCTAGCATGCGGAATAACTAAATCGCAAAGTAAATCTTACCAGGCAAAGAGTTCTGGATAAGCCTTCCTAATGCTCTCCTTTGTCTCCCAAGTACAATCATTCTCGTCCTCGCCCCACTGAACCTTGACTAGCTTCACCGACTTCCTTCGCAGTTGCTTCGTATCGTGACCCACAATACGAATCGGCTTGCGGTTCCCAACTGCCTCAGGTTCTACCTCGAAGTCCTCTAACTGATCAGGTGAAATAGTCCTATCTAAGTCGTGAACGAACTTCCTTAGTTGGGAAACATGAAACACATTGTGAACTCCTGCCATTTTCTCTGGTAAGCCAACTCTATACGCCAAATTCCCGACTAATTCAAGAACAGGGAACGGGCCAACAAATCTTGGTGCCAACTTGCCTCTCCTACCAAATCGTATCATGCTCTTCAACGGAGAGACCTTAACAAACACCAAGTCACCAACGGAGAATTTCAAATCTCTTCTCCTCTTATCAGCATAACTCTTCTGCCTATCTTGGGCAGCTTTCATTCGTTGCTGAATGATCTTAATCTTATCTGAAGTTTCTCTCACCACATCTGGTCCAAGCACAAACTTCTCGCCAGTCTCTATCCAACATGATGGTGAGTTGCACGGACTTCTGTACAAAGCTTCATATGGAGCCATACCGATACTGGATTGGTAGCTATTATTATATGCAAACTCTACTAGATGCAAATGGTCATCCCATGATCCACCAAAATCCAATATACACGCTCTCAAGAGATCTTCCAATATACGATTCACCCTCTCCGTCTGACCGTCGGTCTGAGGATGATATGCGGTACTGAGATGTAATCCTGACCCTAGAGCCTCTTGTAAGCTCTTCCAAAACCCACTAGTGAACAAGGGTCTCGGTCACTCACAATGCTTTTGGGTACTCCATGAAATCTCACTACCCATTTCATATACAATTCTACCAACTTGGCTGCCGTCCTGGTCGATTTGACTGGTATAAATCTTGCACTCTTAGTCAATCGATCCACAATTACCCAAATGCAATCATATCCCGATCTAGTCCTTGGTAGGACATCGATGAAATCCATCGAGACTTGCTCCCATTTCCATTCGGGAATTTCTAATGGTTGCAACAACCCACTAGGCTTCTTTTGCTCGGCTTTAACTAGCTGCCAATTCATGCACTTGGATATAAACTTCCCAACGTCTCTTTTCATCCCTTCCTAGTAGTAAGTCTGTCTCATGTCTCGATACATCTTATTACCACTGGGATGTATAGTCAGTTTTGAGTGATGACATTCTCTAAGCACTTCATCTCTCAAACCATTCACGTTAGGCACAACTAGTCTTCCATTCTTTCGAAGCCATCCATCTCGATCAAGCCCATACACATTCATCTCCTCATCGATACCCATCTCTAACTTGGAGATGATTTCCAATAGATTAGGATCATCCCTCTGGCTAGAACCAATCCGCTCTATCAGAGTGGGTCTGATCGTCAAACTAGCTAGCATAACTGGATCCAACTCGCACTTTGGTCTGAAATCAAACCCCGCGATATACTCCAGTTGCTTCCATTCAAGAAACATTGCCCCTAAGCTAGCATGTCTCCTACTCAAGGCATCGGCTACCGCATTACCTTTTCCAGGTGTATATGCGATATCAAAATCATACGAAGCCAAAAACTCTAACCATCTCTGCTGACGGAGATTCAAATCTTTCTGAGAGAAGAGATACTTTAACGATTTATGATCGGTAAACAACTCGAACCTTTCTCCCAAGAGATAGTGTCTCCACATCTTCAGCACAAATACAATCGCTGCTAATTCCAAATTATGGGTAGGATACTTCTTCTCATGCGGCTTTAGCTGCCGACTAGCATAAGCTACAACCCTACCTCCTTGCATCAATACTGCACCCAGTCCGGTACCACAAGCATCCGTGTATACCGTCATCTCTTCATTCCCTTTAGGAATGACTAACACCGGCGCACGCGTCAACCTCTCCTTTAGACTTTTGAAGGCATCCTCACACACTCCGTCCCAGACGAAGAACTGATTCTTCTTAGTCAACTGAGTCAACGGTGCTGCTATCTTGGAGAAGTCCTGGATAAACTTACGATAATATCTAGCTAATCCCAAGAAACTTCTTACATCTGTAGCATTCTTGGGCGTAGGCCAATCCTGTACCGTAGCCACCTTTGCAGGGTCCACGACAATACCACTCTCGGAAACAACATGACCCAAGAATCTTACTTCCCTTCTCCAAAAATGACACTTAGAGAATTTCGCTTTCAATTGGTGTTTCCTCAACACCTCCATCACTATCCTCAAGTATCCCTTGTGTTCCTCCTCTGTCCTTGAGTAAACAAGGATGTCATCCACGAACACAAGAACAAACTTATTCAACTGATCTCTGAATACTCGATTCATAAGATCCACAAAATAGGCTGGTGCATTGGTCAACCCAAACGGCATGACCAACCACTCATAAAATCCAGACGGCGTCCTAAATGTCGTTTTCGGAACACTCTCATCCGCTACTCGAAGCTGATGAAATCCTGTCGCGAGGTCCAACTGGGAGAACACTCTAGCTCCTTCCAGCTGATCAAACAAATCATCTATTCGCGGTAGAGGATACTTATTCTTCCTCGTCACCTTATTCAACTCGCGATAGTCCACACACAAACGAAGGGAACCATCTGCCTTAGTGGCAAACACAACTGGTGCTCCCCACTCGGAGACACTCCTTCTAATAAATCCCTTCTTCAAAAGATTGCTGACTTGCACCCCGAGCTCTCGCTGCTCCCTTGGTGCCATACGACGAAGTGGCATCACTATAGGTCTGGCATCTTTCACTAAATCAATACGGAACTCAATCTCTCGGTGTGGTGGAAGCCCGGTCACCTCCTCGAAGACGTCCGGATACTGGCCAACCACAGGCACATCTGACAACTCATCTTGCGGGATGTCGAGGGAATTTACAAAACTAGCCATAACCCCATCACTAGGTAGACTACCAAACACTACCCTCCGCCCATCATCCGCCCTCACTGTCACCAAAGAGCCCTCACAGTCTACCACCACCCCGTATCTTTGGAGCCAATCGACTCCCAATATAATGCCATACCCAGTAAAGCCCAAAACAAAGCAATCACATACAAACATACATCCATGACTCGATAAGACCAAATTCCTGCAAATCATACTAAGGCTAGTCGAACCACCAATCGGGTTCGTCACTATCAATGGTCTATCGACTATCTCGGGTTCCAGTCCCAACCTATCTACCAGGTCACTAGATATGAAGGAACGGGAAGCCCCAGTATCAAACAAAACTCGAACTGGTATATCATAAATAGAAAGCATACCTTGAATAACCATATTCTTTCCTTTCTCCGCCGCAGTTGGGGCATTCGACGAAGAAGGAACAGCATCAATAGCATATGCTTTCACAATCTGCTTCTCCTTAAGAGGTTGCGGACACTTGTCCTTGAAATGTCCCACTTGACCACAGTTGAAGCACTTCTTATCCGCTGGCTTGGCCCGACAATCTTTAGCATAATGGCCCTTCTTTCCACAACTGAAGCACTCAACATCTTTTTTGCTCTTTTTCTGGCCACCCTTAGATTGGTCCTGCTTCCTCTTATTCTGAGAGTTGTTCTTGCCTCCACCGCCTGCTTGCGGCTTTGGCCCTTCTACAGATGCAGCCTCAGTCTTTGACTTAGGGTAAAGGCTCTCTGATCTCAAAGCTTTCCCCACAATCGATTCAAAAGTCTCATCGATGTGGTTGATAAGCCTCTCCCCCAAGTACCCATCCAGACCAGTAATGAACTTCTCATTCTTCTTTTCAGGAGTATCGATAAGAGACAGTCCATACTTCGACAAAGTGTCGAACTCAGCAATATAATCAGAAACTGCCCTGCCACACTGCTTGAGTTCCAAGAACCTCTTGAACAACACTGACTTCTGGGCAGCTGGGATAAACTTCTCGCTAAAGCGAGCCTTGAACTGATCCCAAGTAACATGATCCTCTGGGGTAGCTGTTCTAACGGCATTCCACCAATTCATCGCTCGCCCTTGCAGCTGACGAGACGCTAGCCTCCTCTTCATCGCATCCTCAAGACCCAAGTCATCGAAGATACAGTCACAGCTATCCATCCAGTTCTGAACATCCGTGGCCGACTCCGTCCCATGGAACGGCTTCCCACCAAGATTAGTGTAATCTTTGCACAACTTGGCGAAATCGACCCTAGGCGCCTGCACTACTGGGCCAACACCAACTCTGGGATTGGGAACTGCCCCTTGCACTTCTCTAAGCATGTCTCTCATGAGGTTAGTAAACATCGCCCTCATGTCAGCGGCATTCCCTTGGTTGGTCCCTCTACCAGCACCCCTCGTCTCTCGGCTCATCGTTAATCTATAAAAAGGGAAACGATTAACGACCCCACAGTGGTGCTAGTGCAGTGCGACTTCATCTTTATACTACTAATAGTATATACATACATAGCTTTTGAAAACCAAAGTAATCGCAAATACGCGCTCTCATATACGTACTAACTCTCCCTAGTGTCTTTCCCTAGGTTAACTACGCAACCTAGAGCTCTGATACCAAGTGTGACGGCCCGCCCCGCACCAACCGACATTTACCCCAAAGGTGCGCTGTACACATGTCCAGTTAGCACGGAACGGGTCGCCAGAAGGAAAAAGGAAGAAGGAAATGAACATACAAGGATCCTGTAGAATGTATCACAGCGCATAGAACAAAATATAATAATAACATACTTGACATAAAACAGGAGAGACAGTGCATAAGCTGAAAATCAGAACTAAACATCATAGCAGCGGAAATCCAAAATACAGCTTATTACAACTTTTCAAACTGTCTCAAGCAAAAGCAAGATAAATGAGGTACACTACTAATGCCCAAGTAGCGACCACCAGCGACACAGGGAGAATGTGTATATATATAATACGTGGAAGCCTCCTGCCCGCCTCCGAATCAGCTACTCGCACATCACCAGCTAACCTGTCTCTAGTCTGCTCGTGTGAGCACCCAGAGTAATAAGAGGAGACATAAAACTCTGGGTCAGACATAAAGCCTGGTATGAGCGATAAGCATCTAAAGTGAACAATAACAGGTAGACTAAAACATACCTGAACCTGGACCTGCAACCAAAGAGTTAGCACTACATACTGTACAACACTCTAAGGTATCATATCAAACAGTGTAAGATACGGAGGTGGGGGAGGTGTGCATGTCATAATGATGGAAAAAAATCAAGCATAGCATCCATCCTCACATCTCTCACTCAGTGCTTAAAGCATACGATATTCACCACTTCGATCACCCAACATTCCTTGCTACGATCACTTTGCCCCATGAAGTCATAAATGGCTTCACTGCACTGATAACGTAGCCACTAATTCCTTGCTATGTCCACTTGCCCCATGGAGTTATTCACCCCATCTGCGCTGGCTCATAGCCTTACCAATCCTTACTATGTCCACTTGCCCCATGGAGTTATTCACCCCATCTGCGCTGGCTCATAGTCTTACTACGCATCACCTTGCCCCTCAGGTCATAATGACCCTACTGCACTGATAACGTAGTCTTGCTACCATCACCTTGCCCCTCAGGTCATAATGACCCTACTGCACTGATAAGTAGCCATCATCCATTTTTAGTGGTGAATCGAATTTATGAACGTCGACAACTCCTTAGCACACGTCCCGCAGCAAAGTCCAACCATAAAGTGAACTCATTGGTTCCCAACTGGATCCTGAGCTCTAACTTCCCATATTGGACTACCTTTGCATCTCGGGTTATTGGTCATCACCATCGAATCGGATCGGATATGCCTTCACATTCTTCATCGGATCGGGTCGCGCCTCCTACGTCGGATCGGGTCGTGGTCCTCCTTTCCTTTGCTTCGGATCGTGCTCCCCTTCTCGGTTCGGATCGGAATACCCCATACGGATCGGATCGTGGTTCTTCAAGCGGTTCGGATCGGATGCCCTTCTCCAGGTCGGCGGATCGTGCTCACCCTTCATGGACGGATCGGGTCGTAATGCTTATTCGCGATCCGGATCGGAGTACTTCAGTTTGGCACGACGCTGCATCGATTTGCTTTGTGGGCCTTGCACAGACGGTTCGGTTCGGAGGAGGTGACTCGACTCGTGGGGATGCCCCCACGATCCCATAGGGCGATCCGATCGTCCCTCAACCCCCTATGCGATCCGAACCCCTGCACCTTGTCCAGCGAGCTGTTTACGCCCCTCGACGGCGTTTTCGACCATTCCAACTATTCTAAACAGTCACATAGCATTTCATACAGTCATAGTAACATGCATAATCAACTACAAACACCAAAACATCAATATGATAGGTAAAAATGGATCAAACATACCCAAAATCCCATATTTCCCTTTAAGCATATCTAGGTGAAACTAATGATAGGATTATCAAAACTTAACCAAATTAACCCAAATTCATATCAGAGGTCTAAAACATCATTCCGAATTTTATAAACATTTTTCCAGAATTTTATCATGTTTAAATTCGCTAATTAACACTAATCACCCCTAATTAGCCATAATTAGTGCAAAACTAAGCAAATCACTCACCTTAGCCACAAAATAAACTAAGATCTGAAATGATTCTCTGATTTGATGCGAATTTCAATATCAAACAGCAGCTCCTTTGTTGATTTGGTGAAGATCCTCCTTGATTAGGGGTTGCTAAACCAAATCCTTAACCTAAAGGTGATTTGGAGGTGATTTAGAGGTTGGAGGCCATTTTTAGGGATCCTTGGTGATAAGTGGAGGCTAGAAAACTGAAATGGAATGATTCTCCATCTCATTTCAGCCCTCCCATAACCCTAATCCCGAAATGGGTTATGGGCCTACTCACTAATCACCCGATTTGGCCCGGTTAAGCAGTTTTTCACACTCCAAACCTTGTTTCAGCCATATCTCCCAAACGGTAAGTCCGTTTGGCTATTGTAACCACTCAACGGAAAGAGAAACCATCAAACGAATCTAATGGAAGTGGTTTCAGGTCAAAATTCCTTTCCAATTAAAAGTTATGGCCAAAACAGTACCAACTAGGGGCAAGATGGTCATTTAAAAATCGACAAAAATCATGAACATGGGAAATGACTCTAATAGATGTTTCCCAAAGTTACATGACCATACAACCTCACATGGGAAAGAAATAAATATTCTACGATCCTATGACGTGTAGAATACGGGTCATTACACACTTAATCATATACATACAACTACATGTATGCATGTTTATTGCTTCCTTAATGGATTGTTGTAAGTCGGCTTGTATATGAGCAACGTTCATATGGAATTTTGGGGGCTCTCTTTGCAAATGTGTAAGTGATCTTGAAATATCCAAGCCATCCACCCTCAACCCCCAACCTTGGCATTTCATTTTGAGCTTGATGTGGTTGGACCAGTTTATGATAAGAGTTTGAGATCTCCAGACGGATGGTGAAACTCATTCTTGTGTTTTTGATAGATCTGCGGTGAAAGACATGATGCAACAATAAAAATGAAGAGTAGGTAAAAGTTGATAAACAGTTACTGGAAAGTAGAGTAATATTATATGTAGTAAATAAAATGGATGATTAAATGAGTATATTGAAAGTGGATGGCAATTTGGATAGTAGTTATTTTTATCTGTATGTTTTTTCTTAATGTTATAGATGCTACCTTTTTTCCGACATCTGTATATTCGTACTTGTTACATTAGTAATCAAATTATGTATCCATTACAAAGCTTTTGATATATTTATAGAAGTCAATTGTCTTTTTATACATAATTACGTCTATTTATTTTTGTACATTTGTGAATATTGTTCCTTCACTTTCTTTACGTTAGCTGCTAAAAAGTCCACTTACCTCTATGTTTTGGTAATCTAACCTTATGTTTTCGTTACAGGTCCTTCCCATTTCAAAGGGTACTGACTACATTTGTAGCCTGGGCAAGGAAGCTGCTACTGTGTTCATTGCCCTAAATATTCAGGACAACATTTCCTACTATTTGCATGTAATCCTGTTGTGTCATGTCAATAAAATTTTAATCACTTAGTTTGTATCTCCATTTCAGCATCTGTTAGTGAATAAAACAGAGATAAATTCATAAGTTTCATGCATGTTATATATATATATATATATATACACACACACACACACACACACACACACACACTGATACACACAATCCAAGAATAATAAGATGGCTTTGCGTTTCTTCTAAAGCTTTAAAGTACTAATCTGGGTCATTAATATTATCATTGCTCAAGCTAATGTTTGAATCTAGTTCAAAATAGTTGTTAAAAGAAATATAGAAAGTCAAAATTATTCATAATGCTTTTCTAATAGTTGCAGTCATAGTTTTCATAACTTGTCATGATTCAAAACGTGATGACTCAAGATTCAAAATTTTGATAATTCAATTGGTTAAACTGTTGGAACCATGATTTTCTTTTTCTAGAATTTATGCATTTATCAACAACTTATATGCACTAATATTGAAATAATGCTACATATATGAACTATAGATGATCTTAAATTTCTTAAACAGAATTTATGTATTGTGTAATGACCCGGGATTTTGTCAACTTTGGTTATCGCCATAAACTCAATGACGACTAACCAAACATCGAAAAAAAACCAGTCATTAATGAAAGAAATTGGAGGGTGAGGATAGATAAGATAGAAACCTAGAATAGAAGAAGAAAAAGAAGAACTTACATCATCAGAGTAACACGAATCTCACAGCGGAATGAATAACATATAATATATATAACATAACTTGAAATATACATCTGTACTTGAATATACATCATTATCAAAGTACAACACTTACAACACAGCGGAAATAAACTATAGCTATATGATTCTGAAGCCTCCTGCTCCAGCTTTTCAGGTATATCTGTAAATCCCGACTACTTGACTGCCCGTACAAATTTAGGCACCCAAGAGTTTAGGGAAAACAAAACAAAATAAACTCCGGGTCAGTCATGGGACTAGTATGAGTAAAACAGTCTAAAACAGTTCGAACAAGTAAACGATATCTCATAAGACCATGCCGTATAACGGAACGGGTTTTTCCCTTATGAGAATCCAAAATATCTTTATATCAAAACCTTTTGATATTATAATAATGTCTATCAACATAATATAATAATCATCTAGCAGAAAGGCTTTCATCTCACGTTCTACATACCTAGTATACAATTAAAACCGCAAGCACGTATTGGGTAATGGATTTCCAACTATGACAAGGTATGGAACCACCTTTCGCTAGTGTACCTCTAGAGAGGAATACACTGGGTTCAACAAGAACATCTTGCAACCTGACCACACATGACTGACCACTCATTTCGCTTGAGTGTATCGAATGTATATCACCAACAGTTCGGATCAGCAACCGTTTCCCGAATGGGACAGCATCAACAATAGATTTTTAGAAGTAAATGAAACTCTAGATCAGGTGATTATACACCCTACTTCAGTGCGACCAACTTAGCCATGCTGCCTGCCCGATTTCTGTCATTTACCGGTTGTGAGGCTAGAAGCTACGCTTTATCATCACACCAAATTCACTTTGAATGCCACATCGTCAAATCCATCAAATCACCGATTGACGTCCTCAACCATACATTATGTGTTAGCTAAAAGAAGTTTCCTTCTCTGCTTCCACTCTTGGTACGGTTGGAGAAATCAATATACGTGATCGTCTGGAAATACTCTGTCAGACATCCGTCCATACAAGTCATCCAGGAACAGGATGAACCGAAGGCACTATTCTGTAAACAGGATAGCCCTTGCATAACTCCGTCTTCAATTTCCTTTGGCATATATGATTCGCAATGCTTATGCCAATACAGAGTGGTTCTTTGGATAATAATCCAACGGGTCTCTCCATATTAACAACGTTAAAATGGTCAAAACTTCGATAGTCTGTGATTTAACTATCGAAGAAAAACAGGTGTGCAAACAACGATATTATTTCCAAATGGAAATTTATATCGACCAAACAACATTCAACATTTACCTCTTTATCTCATTAATTTACTTATCTCATGTTTCCCTATATTCAATATTTCTTATTTTCTAAATTTGGAAAATAGACGTTATTAACAATGGAAAACATTTCCATTTCTTGTTTCCTTTATTAGAAAACATTTCTGGTTTCTTATTTGGAAAACATTTCCAAAGCTTCTTCATTGGACTTAGACAGATGTATAAACCAACCATCGCGATGCCAACTCAAACCATTTCCTTAAATTACTAAATTCACTTAACCATCCTTTACTATCGAACCTTAACCATTCCTTAGTTAAAAAATGAAGTCAATCAAGTTGGGGTAATACTACCTCTCAGACCTTAACTGAACAACGTTTCTAAACTTGAAATAGACAAAGTTCACCTTTTAATTTCTTTAACTAACTTCCTTACTTAACCTTTCTTTCGAATAACTATATTCGATTGACTCTTTTCACTTAACTCTATTCGATTTATTCTATTGATTTACTCTATTTGATTTACTCTATTCACTTAACTCCTATCGAATAAACTATATTCGATAACTCTATTCGAATAAACTATATTCGATTAATTCCTGTAATTCCAATCGAATAAACTATATTCGATTAACTCCTCTAACTCTATTCGAATAAACTGTATTCGATTAACTCCTCTAACTCTATTCGAATAAACTATATTCGATTAACTCCATTTGAATAACTTCTAGTTCGATTTAACCCTATCGATTTACTCTAATTGGTTTAACTCTAACTGATAAACTCTAACTGGTTTAACTCTACGGTTTAACCTAACTGATTTACTCTAACCAATTAACTCTAACTGGTTAACCCTAACTGATTAACTCTAACTGGTTTACTCTGTTTGATTAACTCTAATCAATTAATTCTATTCGATGAATTCTGATTGAATAACTCCTTTTGGCTAAACTATATTCGAATACCTCCTTTTAACTTTATTCGATAACTTCCTTTATTCTATTCGAATAACTAATTCAATTTACTCCTTTTCGAATAAACTGTTCATTAATAAAGATTTACTTTTAGTAACTGTTCTTCACTTTACAAACGATTTCCTTTTATTCTAACTTATCCTTTGATTTTATAAATATTTCTTTTATAAAAATTCTTTTCCTTTTCTATATAAAATCCATCGATTTTATATAAGTAATTCATTTTTCAAAATACACTTTGAAAATCCCCTTTGCCATATCCAGTATTTCTTATGGTATTTAACATACCATATAACAACGATAAATATCGTCCAAACACACATAATCAACGACAGATTATATATCACATCATATATCACAATATATGAATCACAGTAAAATAAATGTTGAGGAATCCAGTTGGATTCCTCCAACCTGTTTCCCTGCACCCACAGATGTTACACAATAAAATCAACATCACTTTCAGTTCCATATGATATATTCTGTTAAACAAAATCAATATAGAAATTCAACTAACTGGCTAGCAGTTCAATCAAACAGTCAACACACAGTCAATCAGCCAATATTTAACAGTTCTAAAAATACAACATGAAATTATAAACTGTTCAGAGTTAGTGAGATTTACTCACTTTGGCAGTTCATCGTTAAAGAATGATAAACTGTTATTTGATTTGAATCAAACAATTTAAATTCGCCGTAAATTCAGAAGAGCTCCAATCCACTTCCAGTCAGTTTCATTGGATAGCTCTCGTCCATACGATCCTGTCGGATCTTGTTTTGCTGAATTCCGATGATGTATGACCAAGATATTCAGTTTCGAAGTTATAACTAAAATTAAAATAAAAACTAAATTTCATTTTTCCTAGTTGGGCTCACCCTTAGAACTTCGGCCCAAACCCATTCATACCAGAACCATTCGAAGACCTTCTTCCCCGATTTACCATCCACGCTTCCAGTATTTCAAACCGAACTTCACAACCACCAGAACTACCCCATCTCCTCACGATATTCCATGAGACCAAGACCGTCCTTCTTCTCTTTCCGCTCACATCCTCCTACACCCATCAGCATGGAGCTCGCACCTCACTGGAAAACTCCGACACTCAGCCAATGACCCCGTATTTAGTACAGGTATCGACCAAAATATCACCGATACCACCCCTGCTTTGCTCCCCCGGTGCGGAATCACCTCCTAAACCCAAAAATGCCAATCCAAACTCCCCTTGATGCTCACAAACCCCAAACAATGTAACCTTAACTAACATCGTTCATAACTGGCCTTCGAAAACCGTATGCGCAACCTCCACAAATCATACCAGAATGAAGCCCCAACTTAAAGGATCACAAATATATATATTACACAATTTAATTATTTTTGTTTTAGTTAATTTGAATTTTTGAAGATCGGTTTTAACTGTTGGAAACAGAAAGTAGCGACGGCGGAAGTTTTTGACTGAATGGAGAATGAATTAGGTCTTAAGTTTTTCCAAAGGGGGTATTTATAATAAATATAAATATCTAGATATTAGTTAGGATATTTTATTTTAGTCAAACGCTATATTTTTCTGTCTTCAAAAAATTCCTGTGACCACATACGATACCCAAAAATCACGAAAATGGACAGCTACAATTCAACATTACGGTCCCAACGAAACTGGTTTCGTCGAATTCCGACTCCGTTTCTCACACAGTGTATTTTTAACCGTCAAAATACTGACTGTTTCTCACTCTAAAAATCCGTACGACCACACAGTGACTCTAAAAATCACGGAAACTGACATCTAGCAACTATTCGACATTGTAGATCTAACAAAATTAGTTTCGTCGAATTCCGACTTCGTTTGCAAAACTGACTATTTTTAAAGCTCTGGATGACCCATTTAAATATATAAATATATTTAAATATAATTAAATTAAATATTTATAATTAAATGTTATCGTATATATTCACAGTGGAATACCATACGACTCCAGGGTAATTATATGTTCGATATTCCAAGCTTCCAGATTTATCGATATTCAATTTATATTGAAATTCCCTTTTATAACGTATATAAAGCGTTGCAACTTATAAAGGAATTCCACAGCGAGTTTTCTGAAATTTGATTTGGACGTAAATAAAAATCTACACAACGAAATCCCGATTTTCCTCTTCCACTAGAAAGATATACTTCACCAGCTCCACACGTTTCTTGTTTCACAGAAATCCGGCTTAAAACGAATCATGTACATTCGGTTGAAGTTCAAATCGCCAAATTACGAACTGCAGCGCCATTTCAAGCTCGTTTATAATTATATTATAAACTATATGTTCAACTATCGACGATTGAATATATTCGTTACTATAATTCAACTTTAAACTGAATTATATAATTCGAATTGCCCAATTCACACATATCGCCATTTCAGCCAATTCTAATTATTTCAGAATTAAATATATTATTTAATTTATTATTTTAATTAAATATTCATCATTATTTAATTCCACGACCATTTAATTCCCTATATAACTATTTATATAATTAAATAAATTAATTATAATACCTCTGCCAATGCGGGTCATTACATATTGCTGCGGTGCACATCTACTTCAATACAACTATATTGTGTACACAGTAGAATACTACACAATGTTAGAGCTTTAATAACGATACACTTAATGAATTTTACAATCAGTGGTACTACAATTTAAAGAACGGAACTATCGGCAATCAGTATGAATTTGTGAGTGACAAGACTTCTAATAATGAGATTCCTATTATGGAATATGGAAGCATGCATATTAAATTCAAGGAGCTTTCCGATTTTCAACGGTACGATCTTGGAGTTTACAGCAATGTAGTTTTAATATTCAATTTGCATGTTTGTAATATTTCTTTATGGTTTTGATATGTGATAGAGGTAATTGGTTTATTGATGATATAAACTATTTTATCAATTTTTTCTCGAAGTGGCATGTTATCATTTTTCTTCTTCTCTTGTTCATGATTATAAACTGAGAAAATGTGTTTTCAAGGTTTTGAGCTATAATTAGAATAAATTTTATCAAATATTTTTTTATTTTATAGTATATACTTTAACGGTCGGTTTTCCCACCGTGTGCGGTAATACTAGTATCATTAAAAATGAGATCTAACTTTTTTTACAAATTCAAGCTTATCCTTGCTAGATATGACTAAATCAAAATATCCTTTTAACATACAATAAATAAGAGTCTATAAACATTACCAAATCTAAGTGTCGCTTAAATTTTAGGATCTAGTAACTTTTCTTCAAAACTCAAAACTTTCTTTTACTAATATCACCAAATCTAATACCACTTAAGAATAAAAGCTAATACATAAACAATTTCAGATTAAAAAATGATAGGATCGATTAGGGGTTACTTCAAGCTACACCCACAATATCACACACAAGACAATCAATCAACACACCATTCAAATAAAAAAGATACGATGAAAGTAAAATAGCAAGACACAAGATTTTATACGTGGAAAACCTCTTCGATGTGAAGAGTAAAAACCACGAGACCTCTTAAGGAGTCTACCCTCTTCTCTTATTGATAAACCAAAAAGGGAAAACAACCCCAAAGTGTTTACAAAAGATTCGCTTCTAATCACCGGAATCCAAAAACAATAAGAGATGAAAAAGGTGTAAGAGAACACCATATGTGTGCACTTCAGGCCAGCGGTGAATCGAGCAAGAATAAAGCCCAATCTTGAAGACCAAAACACCTTGAAGAAGATGATAAATGACCAAAAACTACTACTTCCTTATGTGACAAGATCTGGTTATATTAACCCTCTTTTCTTTTAATGTGCATACCAAAAATGTGAGTAATCTCCCAAATGTCTTTCCTGAAAAGAAAAGATATTGTTGCACAAAAGGCATGCTTGCACAATAAATCTGGGAAAAAGACAAAACCAATAAATCTCACCCACAAATTAAGCATGGCCTGCATAAAAAGATATGCTAAATATGTCTGCATAAAATTATGCCAAATATGGGCTGGAATACCCAACAATCTCCCCCTCCAGCCCAACTTGGGGAAGATGTGCATGCTCCAATCATCATTTGAAACTCATTCCCACAAGCTTGCTACAAGCATCAAGCTTGTTTCCTGGAACCACTTTAGTCAACATATCTGCACCATTCTTGTTTGTATGAATTTTCTTTAACTTGAGCATATTTTCTTCAATCACATTTCTTAACCAATGATACCGAACATGAATATGCTTATTGCATGCATGATACATGGAATTCTTTCTCAAATCCATAGCACTCTGACTGTCACAGATTACTATATACTCTTCTTGTTGCAAACCAAACTCTTGAAGGAACCTCTTCAACCAAAGCATCTCTTTACTTGCTTCCACAGCTGCTGTATAATCTGCCTCGGTTGTAGATAAAGCCACACACTTTTGTAACTTGGATTTCCAAGAAATGGCTCCCCCTGAAAATGTGAACACATAACCTGAGGTAGATTTTCTACTATCAATATCACCAGCCATGTCTGCATCTGTATACCCCTCAAGAACATGTTTGCTACCTCCAAAACATAAGCAAAATCTAAAAGTACCACGCAAATATCTGAAAATCCACTTTACTGCATCCCAGTGAACTTTACCAGGATTGGATAAGTATCTACTCACCAAACCAACAGTATGTGCAATATCTGGCCTAATGCACACCATAGCATACATCAATGAACCAACTGCAGATGAATAAGGAATAGAAGACATACTTGCTTTTTCCTTCTCCGTTGTTGGACAATCCCTCTTACTTAGCTTAAAATGAGATGCAAGTGGTGTACAAACCGGCTTAGCATGCTTCATATTGAACCTTTCAAGCACACATTCAATATATTTTTCTGGATATAGCCACAAATTCCAAGCTTTTTTGTAACGAACAATCTCCATGCCTAAGATTTGCTTTGCAGGACCCATGTCCTTTATGTCAAATGACTTGGACAAATCTTTCTTCAAGTTGCTAATCAATTCTAAGTTTTGTCCAACTACCAACATGTCATCCACATATAAAAGAAGAATAATGAAGATATCGCCAGGAAACTTTCTAAAATACACACAAGAATCTGCAACAGTCCTCTTGTAACCATTGCTTGTCATAAATGAATAAAATTTGTGATACCACTGCCTTGGTGCTTGCTTAAGTCCATAAAGACTCTTCTTCAACTTGCAAACAAGTTTTTCTTTTCCATTTTCTTCAAATCCTTCAGGTTGTTCCATGTAGATTTCTTCCTGCAAATCACCATGTAAAAATGCGGTTTTTACATCAAGTTGTTCCAATTCAAGGTCACAACTTGCTGCTAAACCCAAAGTGGTTCTGATAGAAGTCATCTTGAAAAATGGTGAAAAAATCTCATCAAAATCAATGCCTTTTTTCTGATTGCATCCATTGACTACCAATCTAGATTTGCGCTTTACTATCTTCTCACCATCTTTCTTGTTCTTGAAAACCCAATTGTTTTTCAAAACTTTCTTGCCTTTTGGAAGTTTCACTAGCTCAAAAGTCTGATTCTTCATCAAAGAATCCATCTCCTCTTTCATAGCCTCAAGCCAAAGATTCTTGTCTCAACTAGACAACACTTCTTGGAAGCTCTCGGGCTCACCATCAGCTGTAACTAAGATATAATCCGTGCTTGGATATCTTGTAGATGGTTTATGTTCTTTGGTTGACCTTCTAACTTGAGCATCATCCACTTGTGGGGCAATTTGCTCCCCCTGCTCATAAGTCACTTCTCCATTTGGTTGAGCTTCATCATGAACATCATCATGAACTTCATCAAAATTTGCACCATCAAGCTGTGCATCATCAACACCTTCATGTGTTGCATCAAGATCAGCGTGTATTGGTTGTTCAACAAAACCACGAGTAGGGGACAAAGAAACATCAGTAGTATCAATAAAAAAATCTGAGCTAGTATGATACCTTACACTCAAAAGTTCTGCACCTTTTTCATGCTCAAAGAACACTACATCTCTGCTTCTTACTACCTTTCCTTTTTCTGGATCATATAGCCTGAACCCATACTCTTCATCACCATAACCAACAAAAACACATGGATTAGTCTTGGAATCCAGCTTTGATCTTTGGTCTTTTGGCACATGCATGTATGCCTTGCATCCAAATACACTAAGATGTGTTTATACAGGATCATATCCCTTCCATGTTCTCTCTGTAATGTCAAGCCCTAATGTAATAGATGGAGAACGGTTGATTAGATAAATTGCTGTATTCACTGTTTCAGCCCAAAAAGACTTCGGACATCTTCAACATGCATCGCACCTTCTCCACAATGGTTCTATTCATCCTCTCAGCTACACCATTGTGTTGGGAGTGCCTGGAACTGTCTTCACATGTCGAATACCATATTGCGCACAATAATTCTTGAACTCATGTGAAGTATACTCTCCACCATTGTCCGAACGAAGGCACTTCAACTTGCTTTCTGTCTCCCTTTCCACCATAACATGAAACTTCTGAAAAGTTTCAAACACTTGGCTTTTGGTCTTCAAAATGTAAATCCATGTCTTTCTAGTAGCATCATCAATAAAAGTGACAAAATATTTGTTGCCACCATTGGATTCAAACTCAATAGGAACACATACATCCGAATGTACAAGCTCCAACTTAGCCTGCTTTCTTGTAAACTTTCTAGCAAAAGAAGCTCTATGTTGTTTTCCTGCTAAGCAATGATCACAAGGGTTAAGAGAAATTATAGTATTGACAGGAATAAGAGATTTACATGCTAAACATTTCAAACCCTTTTCACTCATGTGTCCCAATCTTCGATGCCACAAATTAGGAGAATCTTTTTCTTCCACTGCATTGAGCTCACCAAAACATACAGTCAAATATGTCTTGTACAAAGAACAATACAACTCGCCTCTTGCAATTGTCATGGATCCCTTGGATAATTTCCACTTGCCACTCTCAAATGTGTGACAAAAGCCTTCTTGATCATGAATATGAGCTGAAAGCAAATTAAGACGCAAATCCGAAATATGGCGTACACCTTTCAATGTAAGCATGCATCCAACATTAGTCTTCACACGAATATCACCAATCCCAACTATGCTTGCTGAACTCCGGTTACCCATTTTGACACTGCCAAAATCACCTGCTTGATAATTCAAAAAATACTCTCTCTTAGGAACACCATGACATGAAGCACCTATATCAACCAGCCACTCAGAATCTGTACTGCTAACATGATGGCATTCACTAGTTGCGCAAATTAAAGTGACATCATCATCACTTTTAGAGGCTACTGCTGCAACATTTTTATCATCGCCTTCTTTCTGGAAATCATTCTTATTCCTATGTTCTCTTTTCCAACGAAAGCAATACTTTTTAATATGGCCAGGCTTCTTGCAATAGTTGCATATGAAGTGATTCTTTCCGTCACAAGACTTGGATCTTCTTCTTGAGTTATCACGGCCTTTGGGTCCTTTGCTCTTGCTTCTTCCTCTATTCTCCACAACAAGAGCTTGTGAATTGTCAACTCCAATCTCCTTTCTTCTAATTTCTTCATTAAACATGCTTTCTTTGATCACATCCAAAGATAGCA
Source organism: Allium sativum (assembly GCA_030737875.1). Lineage (NCBI taxonomy): Eukaryota > Viridiplantae > Streptophyta > Magnoliopsida > Asparagales > Amaryllidaceae > Allium > Allium sativum. The sequence goes on along the minus strand of JASFAX010000206.1, from coordinate 36,802 downwards.
CACCATCTGGAGCTGAATTACTAATGGTCACAACTAAAGTTTCCCAACTATCTGGCAAAGAACTCAATAAGAACAAAGCTTGCAATTCATCACCAAAAATGATCTTCATGGTCGTCAACTTGTTAATAATGTCTTGGAAATCACTAAGATGCTCAGAAACTGACTTTCCACCTTTCAACTTTAGATTAAAAAGCCTTTTAATCAATGAAGCTTTGTTATGGGCGGTTTTCCTCTCATACAAACCTTCTAATTTCTTCCACAAATCATATGGATCGGTCTCTTGTGACACATGGTTAAAAATGCTAATGTCAACCCATTGTCTAATGGTTCCTAAAGTTTTCCTTTTCAACTTTATCCATTCATTCTCTTCCATTTTATCGGGTTTAGAAGGTTTAGAGATAATACCACTCGAACTAGTGACATTTTCAATTGGGTCATGTAAATCCTTGCAATATAACAAGTCTTCCATCATAGGTCTCCAAATAGAATAGTTAGTTGATGTCAACTTAATTATTGAGCTATGACTGCTCGACTCCATAGTCTGATAAATAACCTACCTCAAGCTCTGATACCAATTTGATAGGATCGATTAGGGGTTACTTCAAGCTACACCCACAATATCACACACAAGACAATCAATCAACACACCATTCGAATAAAAAAGATACGATGAAAGTAAAATAGCAAGACACAAGATTTTATACGTGAAAAACCTCTTCGATGTGAAGAGTAAAAACCACGAGACCTCTTAAGGAGTCTACCCTCTTCTCTTATTGATAAACCAAAAAGGAAAAACAGCCCCAAAATGTTTACAAAAGATTCGCTTCTAATCACCGGAATCCAAAAACAATAAGAGATGAAAAAGGTGTAAGAGGACACCCTATGTGCGCACTTCAGGCCAGCGGTGAATCGAGCAAGAATAAAGCCCAATCTTAAAGACCAAAACACCTTGAAGAAGATGATAAATGACCAAAAACTGCTACTGCCTTATGTGACCAGATCTGGTTATATTAACCCTCTTTTCTTTTAGTGTGCATACCAAAAATGTGAGTAATCTCCCAAATGTCTTTCCTGAAAAGAAAAGATATTGTTGCACAAAAGGCATGCTTGCACAGCAAATCTGGGAAAAAGACAAAACCAATAAATCTCACCCACAAATTAAGCATGGCCTGCATAAAAAGATATGCTAAATATGCCTGCATAAAATTATGCAAAATATGCCTGCATAAAATTATGCCATATATGCCTACATAAAATTATGCCAAATATGGGATGGAATACCCAACAAGAAATTTAACGCATAAACTATCTATCTACAAATATTTTTAAATTCTAATATCATCTGAAAATAGGATCTAACAAAAAAGTCTTTTTATAAATAAAAATGTTCATTGACAATTGCTAATATCAAATCTTAATATTACTTTCTATCAAATAAGTTATTAACTAACTGTTAGACAATTTGAAGCTCTTATACCATGATAGAATTTAGATCTGAGATGGAGAGGATAAAAGAAAATAATTACATGATACAAATTTAGCTCTGATACCATGTTAGACAATCTGAAGCTCTGATACCATGTTAGAATTCAGATTCAGAGAGAAAGAGAGACGAAACGGTAAAACAGTTGAAAGGCTATATTTTTATTGATTACTTGATTGCTATTACAAAAGATATATTTGATTGATTACAATGCTAAACATTGGCTCTACTTATAGATGAGAAAGGAGCATTTTAGAATAGAATATTCTAGAGATATTTGGGTCTATACCAAATATAGACCAAATTAATACAATCCTAACATAACTCATAATTAATGCAATCCAAATAAAAGGAAACATATTTTATTATTATCTCTAACACTAACAATATACATTATGTAGAAAGGTTTCACAACTGAAGCGTGTGTTGTAATTACGCGCGAAGTGCTTGCCGTTATGCTCGTATATATGTGTGTGTGTGTGTGTGTGTGTGTGTGTATATATATATATATATACGCGAGTACTATAACATATGAATTACACATGCGCGATTGGGTGTGTGTTAAAAATGATGTTTGAAAGTTTTGTAAATTGTACAAAATAACGTTGACGTGTATGCATTGCAGCAATTTTTGTGCGTGGAAATTAATCCGTGTTTACATATTTTGTGTACCCAATAATGAGACTGTTGTATTGAAAGAGTGTTTAAATTGTCAGCATAATTTCATTTATGTAGATAGTTATTAAGTGGTAAAGGTTAATTGATAAGAAATTATAATTAGTTAAATTGTATTGGAGCGTGAGCACACATGCATGACTAGAGATAAGCAGATGAATATTGACAAGTGGGAATACTCACCACTAAAATCAATATAGTAAAATTTCCCTGGATAAACATTCAATAAGGGATTGGATTGTTGAATTCAAGTATGTAATAAAGTTTGTAGAGAGGTAAGCTAATTGAAGATGTTTGTTAACGTGGTGACACAGAAGTTTATGAAAACGACCACTGTTATCACGGCGCTTGACTAGTCGCAACTGGTCAACTAATCGAGAAAATATTTGAACCCCATACAGTTATCGATACATCAAGAAAAAACTGGAAGTTATCGATACTTGTATCGAATAATAAAAAATAGCATAAAATGATCGATACTAGTATCGATCAAAAAAACAAATCTATCGAAAGTCGATCTAAATTTTTCGAATTGAAGAAGATCGAGAATCGGTAATCGAACAGAAAAAACTTCGAATCCAAGCTTCGATCGAAAGTCGATAGATACCCTGAACCTGTAGCATCGTCTTTCCACTGCCATCTTGCAACTTGCACTTTAGTAAATTCTATGCATCCTTTGTTTATTTTCTTTGTTCGGTAGCAATATATTTGTTGGTAGCAATATATTAGAATTGACAACTTTTTGGTGGCAGCAATATATTTGTCGACTAATTTATGACTAATCGATTAGTCGACTAACTGGACCTCTGTCGACTCGACTTACCACCATAATAACCAAGAAAAGGACTAAAAATCTAAAGTTTAGGAAGGCAATCTTTAGTTGATACTTTTTCAAAAAAAAGGCAAACACTTTGTTGACAAAGGGGGAAATAAAAACGTCATTGCCGGGGATCGAACCCAAGTCACCTGCGTGACAGGAGGGAATACTCACCATTATACTACAATGACAATGATGCTCTTAAAGTTGAAGCAACACAACTAACCTAAATCTTAATTATACAAAATTATCCTTTTCAGTTTCTTTTAAAAAAAGGCAATTTTGTATTTGAACTAATACTTATCAATTCATGAAAGGTACCTTAATCATGTTTAGTGGTCCTATGATCATTATCGGGTAACTATGACTTTTTTGCATATAGAAAATGTTATGCTATGAAAACTAGTTTTACTTTAATCAGTGTAAAAATTCATATCAATATACAATAAATTGATATGACATCCATGATAAGATGCTTTATATAACTTAATAATTCATAAAATACAAAAGTCATGAGACGAGAAATTAATTTATTCGAACTTGACCATATGTAGGTTAGAAAACAATATATTGGTAAAGAATTAACTTGATCATCATAGTTTATAAATGTTACGAAAAGCTAATTTACATATCCAAATAAAAATAATAGACATAAATTTAGATGGAGATAAGAGTCAGATAACTAGACATATTAAATTCCATTTACTCAAGTAGTTTTTTGCAATCACTGTGTGAACATGTTTCTTATATTTCCTCGGTCTATAGAATGTTTGCTAGTTTAAGCAACGATGAAGTTGTAGCTTATAGATATATGTATGTATTTCCAAATATCATGCAAATAACTTAAGAATCAATCATTGGCTATGGACTTCTATTAATGTTTCTATCGAGATTTGAACTTTGGTTGTGATCTTTTTGTTAATGATCCTATCAAGATGGAGGACTTCCTGTGGAAATGCTTTCGCTATATGATTAGTGATTTATGTATAGACATCAAACAATAAAGTCATCATATCATAGCATAGTGATAAGGAAATCCTAATTAACATACCTGTAGAGAGTGGAGTGTGTCGCAACATTGTCGGAAGCGAGCTATCAAGATTCGAAAGCAACCGCGTGTCATCGAGATTTTGAAGTGAAGTTAAATTTTTCGAAACAAGAGTTCCATTTTTTTAAGAGGGAATTCGATTAGTTGATGAGTAAGGTCGATCTTTTGAGGAAATGAATCAGATATCTAAGCAAAGGCATATGTCAATTGATGATGAGTTGAGAATCATATGGGCTTTATTTTTCAAAAATAAATTAAAATAAATCGACTGATATATTAGAATATCGATTTGCTCTAATAATGGTATGAATACCTTGCCTTCTCTGCTTTATTCTACAAAAAATTCGATGACTCGCGTGGCATATACTTTTTTCCGTTAATATGATAACTTGTATTGTTGGCAGTTTACTCTTTCTTAAACTAATGATATAATGTTATTTCCACCAGTAAAACATAGAATACAAGCAAGTTGGACTTGTATTTTTGGCCATTTTTTCCTTTTTAGCTTTAACAGTAACATTTTGCTATGTCAAATAGTTGAACTGTCATTAGAGAGCCTTCAGATGTTAATGATTAATCTATAGGCAATTTTTTTAGAAACAAAATCCTGGCAATCTTATTACTTGAACAAATGAAATGTATAACATAACACAAAGTATCTATGGTGTGATGTCGATTGTAAAATTGCTCAACTTGTTGACGTTATATCTATCAATCATACTTTTTTTATGTTTATTATTGTTAACTTGTTGATATGCATAAATAGCTTGTTTAGTTCTAAGTCATCAACTTCCCTGTATATTTTTCCATTCCAAATACTTCGCATTGTAGTTATAAACGAAATACTAGCTAGGCTATCAATGACACTTTTTTATGTTTATTATTGTTAACTTGCTGATATGCATAGATAGCTTGTTTAGTTCCAAATCATTCAACATTCCTATATTTTTTTTCCATTCCAAATACTTCGCAGTGTAGTTATAAACGAAATACTAGCTAGGTTAGTTGAAATATATCATCTCTCAACTTGGATGAAATCTACGTCGGAGCCAAAAATTCGATATATACACCATCTACTGCCAAAATTGTTTAACATTAAAAAGCCATATGCATATTTGATATTTTATTTTCAATTTGATACAAACAATAGCTTACAACTGTCGTGTCTTATAAAAAACAATATCCATTATTAGTTCCTCAAAAGAAAGCGTGTATGCATTTCTTTTTCATACCCCCAAACCATTTTAATTTTGTTTAGCATTTAATAGTAGCATTTCATGCAACTATTTAAATTTGTGGTTATAAATGGCAATATCCCTGTATTCGTTATTCATATCTCAGTAGGAACATACACACATCACTTATTATTATCCTAAATTTTTATACGATCATCTTTGCATTTTTACTATATTGAAATGTGTCATGCCGTTTATACAACTCTTTTATATAAAAATTAGGGGTTTATTATTTCATATGAATGTCCAATGTATTCTCTTGTTCAAGGTTGAAAAAGTCTTTCGATTTTCATTTATGATATGAACGATGGTTAGGAAAACATACGAAATTGTGTTGATTTGAATTGTTTGAGGATTATTTATTTGTTGGTTGTCTGGTTTGTTTTTGTTAAGTTAGGACATGTTGTGTATGGTTTCCATATAAATATCAGCAAATTAGGATTAAGTATTTATTGCAAGTATGAGTACCTGTAAATGTGAAATATGTGTGCATACAAAATGATAAATGTATAGCAAATGTTTTAAATCTGTTGTGAGTAGGTGTGTCACGGTTGTGGTAACCGTCATTATTACCGCCAACCTTAATTATAATGGTTGTTGATAGTTATAAATTCTTATAACTAGGGATGAGCATTCAGTCGGTTTGGTTGGTTTGAAGGTAAAAGACTAAAATCGAATTGGAACCGAAAATCTTCCAAACTGAACCAAATTAATTTCGGTTAATTCGATCGGTAACAGATTTAACCGAATTTGAAGTATGTATTGTTATACAAATGACGGATTCACTCAAAGTAAAACATAAATTCATGTATGGAGAAATTATATAGTAAATTTTATTTTTATTATAAGAGTTGATCTATTTGCAACAAATGCATTTGTATTACATAACTAGTCTAATTATTTAAATTAAATAAATAAAAAGTTCAGTTAAAATGCTAAATATTTTTTATTTTATTTTACGAACCGAATTCAAACCGATTTAGTTATAAAACCGAACTGAATCATTACGACAAACGTCTCTGATGGTTACCATCTTATTTTTGATTTTGTAGCATTTGTACATATAATGCATTATTGATAATAAATTCATATAGCTCTTAATTTTGTTTTCTTTGCAAATTTATTTATTTCATTACTAAGTGACCAAACCATACACATGTTATTAGTTCATAAAGACGCATTATTAGTTTACAAGTTATTCATTTTATTCAAACTACTAACTTTATATTTTTATTATTAAATAGTATACAAAACGGTCATATATGATTGGTTGGGTAATTTTGGTAATCGCATAAAGCATGTAACAATGGCCCATGCAAGTCTCAAACCTGCGACCTTCGCGTTATTAGCACAACGCTCTAGCCAACTGAGCTAATGGACCACTTGATATCGTTGAAAATTAACAAGCAGCTGTAAAGATATTGGGTATTTGACAGATAATTCACCGACCTTTTATCTAATCATGACTCATATGTAAATATTGTATATGTCATATGAAATGATAGTAAATTATTTTTAAGTTTGTCATTGCTGATTGTCACATGAATTCTTTGGGTTTTTTATACGATAAGATCAGTTTGAGAGCATCTTTGGTGCAATATAAAGTGTTGAAATTGGATCCACTATGGTGCGTCATGCTAAAACAATTATTTTTGTTACTGTTAAGATTAGCGATGGATGAGGACATCGACATGCCATGATTGAAAATGCATGTTTCGGCAACTATTAAATGTTTGCCAGTAATTTATGCCGATAAAATTTGTGTATGCACACAAATGTATGTATGTGTGTGTGTATTTAATAATAGGTGTAATACCTTCAATATCACACTTTATGGTGTAAACATGAACTATCGATAATGCCCTTTTATTTTAATATCATTAAAAAAATGGGATCTAACTTTTTTACGAATTCAAGCTTATTCTTGCTATATTTAACTAAATCAAAATATCCTTTCAATATACAATAAATAAGAGTCTATAAACATTACCAAATCTTAGTGTGGCTTTGATGTTAAAATCTAGCAACTTTTCTTCAGAACTCAAAACTTTCTTTTACAAATATTACCAAATCTAATCTAGTACCACTTAAGCATAAAATCAAATAAATAAACAATTTTGGATTAAAAAATTCAACACATAAACTATCTGTCTACGAATATTTTTAAATTCTAATATCATCTGAAAATAGGATCTGGCAAAAAAGTCTTTTTATAAATAAAAAGCGTTCATTTACAATTGCTAATATCAAATCTTAATATTACTTAAAAACAAGATCTATCGAATATGTTATTAACTAACAATATACATTTTGTAAAAGGTAATCCACAAGCAAAGCGTGTGCTGTAATCACGCGCGAAGCGCGTGCCGTTACGCTCGTATATATGTGTATATATATGTATATACGAGTACTATAACATATGCATTACACAATGCGCAATAGGGTGTGTTAGTTAGAAATGATGTTTGAAAGTTTTGTCGATTGTACAAAATAACATTCATGTGTACGCATTGCAACAATTTCTGTGTGTGTAAATGAGAAATCAATCAGTGTTTACATATTTTGCGCACCCAATAATGAGACTGTCGTATTCAAAGAGTGTTTAAATTGTCAGCATATTTTCATTTATGTTGATAATTATGAAGCGGTAAAGGTTGACTGATAAGAAATTATAATTAGTTAAATTGCATTGGAGCGTGAGCACGCTTGCATGGGCAGAGATAAGCAGGTGAATATTAACAGGCAGGAATACTCTCCACTAAAATCAATATTGGTAAAATTTCTCTGGATAAACATTCAATAAGGGGGGCTGGATTGTTGAATTCAAGTATGCGATAACGATTGTAGAGAGGTAAGCTAATTGTAGATGTTTATTAACGTGGCACAAAGAAGTTTATGAACACGACTAAAAAGCCAAAATTTAGGAAGGCGAACTTTAGTTGATACTTTTTCAAAAAAGGCAGACACTTTATTGACAAAAGGGAAAATATAAACGCCATTGCCGGGGATCAAACCCGGGTCACCCGCATGATAGGCAGGAATACTCACCACTATACTATAAAAACAGTGATGCTCATGAAGTTGAAGCAACGCGACTAACCTAAATCTTAATTATACAAAATTATTCTTTTTAGTTTCTTTAAAAAAGACAAATTTGTATTTGAACTATTGCGTATTCAATTCTCGAAAGATAACTTAATCATGTTTGGTGGTCCCATGATCATTATCAGTTAACTATGATTTTTTTGCATATAGAAAATGTTATGCTATGAAAACTAGGTTTACTTTAATCGGTGTAAAAATTCATACCAGTATACAATAAATTGATATGACATCCATGCTAAGATGCTTTATATAATGCATAAAATACAAAAGTCATGAGATGAGAAATTAATTTATTCGAACATGACCATATGTAGGTTAGAAAACAATATGTTGGTAAAGAATTTACTTGATCATCATAGTTTATAAATGTTATGACCGAGGTTTTAAATCTCGGATATCGGTCGAGTTTCGTTGATCTCGTATCAGGGGAGATCTCGGACTAAATGAGTCTAACTCGGGAGTTCATCTCGGATTTCCATATCGGGTTTGAAAGTTCATATCAGAACAATCTCGGGGTACATGATATGTTAAAAAATGATGTTTTAACAAAATGATTTTTATGAATGCTATTAAAAACGTAGTAACTTAAAACTTGAATTGCAAAATAACTTTATTATTCTTATTTTGCAAAAGATCATTCATACTCTAAACCGTAATATGCTTAAAAAGAAATATAGTTAGACATAAAACATTAAAAGGATCCAAACATTAAAAAATTCAGCGTAAATAGACCATAAAATACATAATTTCTTTGGTAACATGTATGTAAAAAAGACGAATATGGAAGTCATAAGAATTGTATAACATAAATGAACATACAATATGATCATCAAACCGACCGTTAGGGAGGTTTCCCTACTGTAAGAGCCAAAAACAAATTGTCTGAGCCAATGAATTTCGGAACTATTTTCACTCAGCTAACATTTTCTCCGTACTTTCCTTCTTTCTCAAATCTATCCAACTCCGACTCTTTCTCCTCATGAAATTCCTCTCCGCGTTTTCCTTCTTTTCATTTTATTCCCTACAAATTCTTTCTTCCTCAAATCTGAATTCGCTTTTTCCTTCTGTTCCTCATTATCTCTCGCCATTTCAATTTCCTACCATGATCTGATTTGACTGAGAATCTCTTGTATATTCTCAGATCTCACTACCGTGCGGAGACGAAGAGCACAACACGAAGTCAGAGGTCTCGAAATCAGGTAAATTTGTGTGTGTGTAAGCATTAAAGCATGTATTGGATGATTTTTCTCAACTGCGCTTTAAATTAGTTCGAAATGGAGGAAATCGAATCAGAACAGGACAGATTCAATCTGAAACGGAACTTTAAATCATAAGGTTTAAGGTTTTTGATAACAATGATGAGAATTTATTCATATCCAACCATTTCTGTCTCACCTCATCAAGTGGATTTTCAAATTTTTGATTGACACTTTTAGCATGTGCACGCATCACAGGCACCCTTATGCAAGTTGTTGTCGCTCTCACGTCATTGTCACTTTATCTCAATAATTGGCAAATTTAGCAAAATGGAAGCATGATATTTGAGGAAAATTGCACACAAAAATAGAAATTGTTATCCAGATTAATATTGTTTCTTTAACTAACTTCATTCCCTCCTCATTGTATCCATTAGATTGTACTGATGAATTGTGTAAGAATAAATTGAATGCCTACTGCATAAAATGTAGTATATCAATCTCAATACATATTTCAAATTAGATCTCCTATTTTTTAAACCATACATTGCAAGCTGATATGCTTATTTTGATAACTAAATATATATTTCCTGTTACACGCTTTGATCCATTAAATCTTACTTTGTGTCTTTATGGATCATTCTGCATTATATTAAACACCCATTGTCCACTAATTCCACCTAATTTTGGATTAGTTCATCAAATACTTCTCCCAGTGTTCCGACTCAAGTGACTGATATAGAGTTTATTGTCCAATAGCATATGAAAGAAAACTCAAAGAAATTTAGTATGTTTTTGACATAATTTGTTTTAACTGTAATTAGTGATAAAAGCCACAATATGACCAGATAATAATAGTTATATTCCTACAGATAAGCTCAGCAGATGGAATGCAAATAGTTTTGGAATCTATGAAGGAGACTTATGGGAACCATAATGTTTATATTCATGAAAATGGTGAGTATGCCTTTAAATTTTATTTCACAAGTACTCATGACTTCCCCTTATACTCTGGTATTTGAACCCAAATGCAAATTATAAAATATTCCATGTTTAGCAGGAAATATATTGCTCGGATTAGATAATTTGACACACGTTATCAAGCCTATATATTATTAGGATTAGATAAACTGACCAGGAATAAATGTTAAATAAAGACATAAGTGGTTCGGAGAGAGCCTCATCACAGAGTTCAAACTTTAGAGAATACAGGTTTGGCTTCTGCAAGCAACCACTTTGGTTGTGAGACAATATCAAATAGTGACAGAATCATTTAATGTATTTAAATAAAGGAACCACTAATATTTGGGGATAAACTTAGTGTGCGATCCCGAGCAACATTAGTTAAGACGTTACTTAGATTATAGTTGGAAATTGAAAGCATTTTCGTGTGAATTTTGGTATGATTAGAGGCTATAGTTAAATGGAACTAAAGTTTATTGTGTTTTCTGTTTATTAGGAATACAATAATAATAATTTAATAATTAATAATCCACAAATAACAATTTATAAAAGTATGGATATTTATATCTATATTAATTCAGTGAATGTCACGAAGAAATTGATTAAAATATTAACCACTTAAACAGCCTAGTTCTGCTTGAATGCTTTTGCGTTGTTTCCTACTTTCTACGACAAGTAATTTTCCTTGCAAGAGTTGGTCGAGTAATATTTGTTGACTAGCATCAGAGGCGGCCTGGAGGAGAGCCCACAAAGCCCATGGGCTTGGGCAACCTCCCAGGCCTAGGCCCCAAAAAAAAAAAACTAAAAAAATCAGATTAGTTTGAGGAAACATTCTCACGTTGTCTCTTTCTGGCTCTCGTTCTCTTCTTCTGTCTTTCAACATTACACAACACAACCCATCTTATTTTATTTTGATTAACAATGAAGTTGTATTATGGTCAAGCTTATAAATCTTGGATATCAGTCACATCCTATCTTGTAGAATTTAGTGAGTCGATATCGTAGCGAGGGAGATCTCAGACTAGACGAATGCATCTTAATCACCAATATCGAATTAACATCTAGAGCACTAAAGTTCATCTCGGGGCGATATCATAGCATATTTTATGTTAAAAATTAGTTTGATCACCCAATAATATTTACATTTACTAAAATATATAGAAAGATAAACTTGATTTGTAAATGGAACAATTACATATCAACATAATTTATAACAAAAACATAGTCAATTTATTTAGTATTTACCAAATTACTAAAAAAAGTGCAGAAAAGGCAGTGTCTAATTCATAGGCCATTATAAACAAATCTATTGTAAAAACGTTAAAATCAGGTGATGTTCATTTCATAACTTCTTATATTATTAGTAAAAAGCTATACATGTTCTAAATAAAACACAGGGTAAGAAGTTATAGATGCATACTGCAAAAATAATCTTCGGTCCATACAAAGGATTTAATAAAGTCCACTTGTAGACAAAAATATATAATCATTGAAAATGACAACAAACCAAACTTTACTACAAGTAAAACATAACATCATGACAAATGAATTTCATTAAAATAGGAAAACAAAATCTTGATTAACATACCTGTAGAGAGTGGAATGTGAAGCGGCATCGTCAGAAGCGAGCTGCTAAGAGTCGAAAGCAACCGCATGTTGTCGAGAGTTCGAAGTGAAACTAGATTTTCCGAAATAGGAGTCCCATTTTTTAAGAGGTAATTCGATTAGTTGATGAGCAAGGTCGATCTTTTGAGGAAAGGAACCAGATAACAAAGCAAAGGCTTATGTCAATTGATGATGAGTTGATAATCATATGGGCTTTGTTTTTCAAAAATAAATAAAAATAAATCGGTCGAAATATCAGAATATCGATTTTCTCTAATACTGGTACAAAGACCTTGCCTTCTCTGCTTTATTCTACAAAAAAATCGATGACTCATGTTGTGTATACTTTTTTCTGTTCATATGATAACTTGTATTGCTGGCAGTTTACTCTTTCTTAAAATAATAATACAATGTTATTCCCACCAGTAAAACATAGAATACAAGCAAGTTATTCATTTTATTTAATTTATAAAGATATATGATTAATTTTCAAACTGCTAACCTTTATATTTGTAACGTTAAATAGTATACAAAACGATCATATATGATTGGTTTGGTAATTTTTGTAATCGCATAGAGCACGTAGAAATAGCCCATGCAGGTCACAAACCTGCGACCTTCGTGTTATTAGCACGACGCTCTAACCAACTAAGCTAATGGGCCACTTGATACGATTAAAAATTTTCAAGCTGCAGCAGAGATATTGGGTGTTTGACAGATAATTAACCGATCATTTTTCTAATCATGACTCATATGTACATGTTTTACATGTCATTTGAAATGTTAGTAAATTATTTAAGTTTGTCGTTGTTGATGGTCACAATGATTCTTTGGATTTTTTATATGATAAAATTAGTTTGAGAGTATCTTTAGTGCAGCATAAAGTTTTGAAATTGGATCCACTGTGGTGCATCATGCTGAAACAATTAATTTTTATTACTGCTAAGATTAGTAATGGATGAGGACATCGACATGCCATGCTTGAAAAATGCATGTTTTGGCGGCTTTTAGATGTTTGCTAGTAATTTGTGCTGATAAAATTTGTGCATGCACACAGATGTGTGTGTGTGTGTGTGTGTGTGTATCTGTGTGTGTGTGTGCGCGCGGGCGCGTGTGCGCGCGCGCGCGTGTGTGTGTATATTAACAGTTGGAATGCCTTCGATATCACACTTTATGATGTAAACGTGAACTACCGAAAATGCCCTTTTATTTTAATATCAATAAAAAAATGAGATCTAACTTTATTACAAGGATTTTTACAATACCGCTTACATCATTCCCTCCTTTGCTTTGAGTGATAATCCCTTCTGTAATTTCACTGGCATTTGATGTCCATATTTACTAACTTTCAGCACTTATGATTGGCCTATAATCAAACCACGAAACATAAGTGACTCATTATTGCTTGTCAATTGTTTTAGCGAGCCGACGACTGCCTTTAGCTCGCATTATATTATGCATTCATTGCCATATCGTGTGCTTTTGGGTAAACCTACCAGACTGACCTTTGTTATACTTGTATGCCAAAGTAACATTCTTTCAATTCTTTTATCTAGAGAAGGGATTCACTATTCTTTTATCTTGAGTATTTGAGAGCAACAAATGAGGTAGAACTCATATGTAAAGCAAAAATATGTGAATGCAGTAAACTTAGCTTACAGTTTCTTGATTTTGTAATCTTTGTTTTTGTTCTTTGAGTTGTAGGCATTTACATATAGTACCAAACTATGTGTTATTGAAGTATAGGTCAAAAGAACAAGCTCTAGTTGCCGTTGAGGCTTCTGTAGCACCCCACCTCTGTTAAGGTCACTCGCAAAGGAAATGCCTTAACTTTGGTGGAGCGTTTTTAGTAGACAAAACAGAAATTTATAAAACAGATAAAGTAGTACTTGAAAATTTTATAACTTTTTTACAACATAAACAGAAATGAGTTTAGTTACATCTTTCAAAATCACAATATCGGAATATAAGTACATAAATATCGGTCTTGTACAAAAGCCTTCAGAATGCATAGTTTTCAAAGCCATAATCCCCAATATAAACTGCCATGGAAAGATAGAGCCAAAGCCAAGCAATACTTCAAACACTTCAAGCAGAGAGAATCTGAATCAAGCTCCTATGTTTCCACCCTAAAAACCTTGGGGGGAATGGAAAGAAAAGAGGTGAAACAAACTAGGTCAGACATAAGTGTAATGACCCGCATTGGCAGAGGTATTATAATTAATTTATTTAATTATACAAATAGTGGTGTAATGGATTAATGGTCGTGGAATTAAATAATGATGAATATTTAATTAAAATAAAAAATTAAATAATATATTTAATTCTGAATTAATCAGAATTGGCCGAAATGACGGTATGGTGTGAACCGGATCATCTGTGATATTTCATTCAGCTTAGAGTTAATTTGTATTGACGAATATATTCAATCGATGTCAGTTTGAAACGTAGAATTTTAATATAATTAAAATAGAGCTCGAAATGGCGCAGTAGTTCGCTATTTGGCGATTCGAACTTCAACTGAATTTACAGGATTCGTTTTTAAGCCGGATTTCTGTGGAACAAGAAACGTGTGGAGCTGATGGAGTATATCTTTCTAGTGGAAGAGAAAAATCGGGATTTCGTCATGTAGATTTTGATTTACGTCCAAATCAAATTTTAGAAAAGTCACTGTGGAATTCCTTTATAATTTATAAAGGAATTATTTATATTTTAAAAAGGGATTTCAATATAAATCAAATATTGAATTAATCAGATTTGAAATATCGAGTTAGAAATTCATATAGGAATATTCTAGAGCTGTATGGAATTCCACTGTGAATATATACAATAATATTTATTTTTAAATATTAAATTTAATTATATTTAAATATATTTATATATTTAAATAGACTATTTAGAGCTTTAAAAATAGCCACTTTTGCGAACGAAGTCGGAATTCGACGAAACCAGTTTCATTGGATCCGCAATGTCAAATAGTTGTTAGATTTCCAGTTTCGTGATTTTTAGAGTCACTGTGTGGTCGTACGGATTTTTAGAGTGAGAAATAGTTAGTATTTCGACGGTTAAAAATACGCTGTGTGAGCAAACGGAGTCAGAATTCGACGAAACCAGTTTCGTTGGGACCGTAATGTCGAGTTGTAGCTACTTGACCATTTTCATGATTTTTTGGTATCGTGTATGGTCACACAAATTTTTAGAAAGGAAGAACGAATATAAGATAATAAAAGAAAAATATCTAAAATTCATTTGAGTTCAAAACGAAAGCCACATCTACTCATTTACAACCACACAAGAATGTAATCCCCACTATATATCCAATTACAAGCCGCCGGGCTCTTCCTCTTTTCAAAACCCAAAACGTGAAAATATTGGATCTTCAAAAATCCATAGAAATTCAAGTAAAAATTTATAAAATCCAAAACAAGTGTTTTTGGACTCATGCAGTACTGCTCTTCGATGCAGTCTAGTTTTCCTTGTGTTCGAACAAGGTTTGCGACACTGGATTTATACGGCGTTAGACTAGGGTTCGAAATTTGAGAATGATTGAGCTCCAATTCAGGTTGTGGGTGTCCTTTTTGGGTTCAGGATGAGATTCCGCACCTGGTGTGCTATTTTTGTGAATTTCGGTGATGAAACTGATCGTGAGTTTTACTGTTGGGTCGCGATTTTTGGGTTCGACGGAAACACAATGGGGAGTTCGAACTCATGGTGTATGGAAGTAGTAGATAGAGATTCTCGAGAGAAGTGGTTGGGTGATTTTTAATTACAGTTTCATGAAGTAGGGATGGCGATTGGGAGGGGCAAAGTCGCAGAAATGGTGTGTTAACAGGAGGGAGGTCACGGTCTTAATTACTGGAGGAAGAAGAAGATAAGGGGGCCGGTGTTTTATAATTGGGCCGGTGGTAATATGATAGGTAAGGCCCACTATAGAAATTAGGATTTAGGTTTTTGTTTAATTTAAAAATATTCGTATAACTTGTATTGTCAATAAATTGTACATACGGTATCAAAATTCAGCGAAACAAGATCCGACAGGATCGTATGGACGAGAGCTACACCATGGAACTGACTCTAAGTGCATCAGAGCTCATTACAATTTATAGCAAAATAAATTGTCCATCTGAATCAAGCGATGGTTATCGTTATTAACGATGATCGTCCAATGTGAGTAAATCTCACTAACTCTGAACAGTTATAATTTCATGTTGTATTTTTAGAACTGTTAAATATTGGCTGATTGACTGTGTGTTGACTGTTTGATTGAACTACTAGTCAGTTAGTTAAATTTCTATATTGATTCTGTTTAACAGAATATATCATATGGAACTGAAAGTGATGTTGATTTTATTGTGTAACAACTGTGGATGCAGGGAAACAAGTTGGAGGAATCCGACTGGATTCCTCAACAGTTATTTTAATGTTTTCATATATTGTAATATATGATGTGATATATAACCTGTTGTCGATTATATATGTTTGAACGATATTGAACATCGTAATTTGATATGTTAAATACCATAACATACCGAAATGTTGATAAGGGAATATTTTCAAAGTGATATTTGAAAATAAAATATTTATAAATGGAATATTTATTAATAAGAAATATTTATAAATTGGAATATTTATAAATAGGAGATATTTAGAAAAAAGGAAAACGTTATAAAAAGGAAACTGTTATAAGAAGGAAATCATTTTAAAGTGGAGAACCGTTACTAAAAGTAAATCTTTAAAAATGAATAAACGTTGTTAAAAGGGAAATCTTTATAAAGCGAATAAAGGAGTTAAATCGAATATGGTACTCGAAAGTTAGTAAATCGAATATGTTATTCGAAAGGGGTTAGTCGAGTCGAGTTGGTTAGATAGAGTTAAACCAGTTAGAGTTAAACCAGTTAGAGTTAAATCGATTAGAATAGAAGTAAAAGGAGTTAATTGAATATAGTTTATTCGAATAGAAAGTAAGAGGAGTTAATCGAATATAGTTTATTCGAATAGAAGCAAATGAGTTAATCGAATATAGTTTATTCGAATAGAAGCAAATGAGTTAATCGAATATAGTTTATTCGAAGGAAGTAAAAAAAGTTATCAAATATAGTTTATTCGAAAGGAGTTAAGTGAAATGAGTAAATCAATCCCTAACTTAGCCCAATAGAGTTAATCAAATAACGTTAGTCCAATAGAGTTAATCAAATAGCATTAGTCCAATAGAGTTAATTGATAAGGGTTAATCGAATAGAGTAAATTGAATAGAGTTATCGAATATACCTTATTCGAAGGAAAGAATTATCGAATAAGAGATAATTCGAAGGAGGGGTAAGTAAGGAAGTTTGTTAAAGAATTAGAAGGGTAAACTTTGTCTATTTCAAGGTTAGAAACTTTGTTCAGTTAAGGTCTGAGAGGTAGTATTACCCCAACTTGATTGACTTCATTTTTAACAAAGAATGGTTAAGGTTCGATAGTAAAGGATGGTTAAGTGAATTTAGTAATGAAATGGTTTGAGTTTGCATCGCGATGGTTTGTTCAAACATCTGTCTAAGTCCAATGAAGAAGCTTTGGAAATGTTTTCCAAATAAGAAACCAGAAATGTTTTCTAATAAAGAAAACAAGAAATGGAAATGTTTTCCATTGTTGAAAACGTATATTTTCCAAATTTAGAAAATAAGAAATATTGAATATAGGGAAAAAGGAGATAAGTAAATTAATGAAATAAAGAGATAAATGTTGAATGATGTTTGATCGATATAGATTTCCATTGGGGAATAATATCGTTGTTTGCACACCTGTTTTTCTTCGATAGTTAAATCACAGACTATCGAAGTTTTGACCATTTTAACGTTGTTAATATGGAGAGACCGGTTGGATTATTATCCAAAGAACCACTCTGTATTGGCATAAGCGTTGTGAATCATATATGCCAAAGGAAATTGAAGACGGAGTTATGCAAGGGCTATTGTATAATTCTTAGATAACAGTGTCTAAGATGGATGCATTGAATAGTACCTTCGGTTCATCCTGTTCCTGGGTGACTTGTATGGACGGATGTCTGACAGAGTATTTCCAGATGATCACATATATTGATTTCTCCAACCGTACCAAGAGTGGAAGCGGAGAAGGAAACTTCTTTTAGCTAACACATAATGTATGGTTGAGGACGTCAATCGGTGATTTGATGGATTTGACGATGTGACATTCAAAGTGAATCTGGTGTGATGATAAAGCGTAGCTTCTAGCCTCACATCCGGAAAATGACAGAAATCAGGCAGGCAGCATGGCTAAGTCGGTCGCACCGAAGTAGGGCGTATAATCACCTGATCTAGAGTTTCATTTACTTCTAAAAATCTATTGTTGATGCTATCCCATTTGGGAAACGGTTGCTGATCCCAACCGTTGGTGATATACATTCGATACACTCAAGCGAAATGAGTGGTCGGTCATGTGTGTCCGGGTTGCAAGATGTTCTTGTCGAACCCAGTGTATTCCTCTCCAGAGGTACACTAGCGAAAGGTGGTTCCATAACTTGTCATAGTTGGAAACCCATTACCCAATACGTGCTTGCAGTTTTGATTTGTATACTATATATGTAGAACGTGAGATGAAAGCGTTTCTGCTAAATGATTATTATATTGTGTTGATAGACATTATTATAATATCAAAAGGTTTTTGTTATAAAGATATTTGGATTCTCATAAGGTAAATACCCATTCCGTTATACGGCGTGGTCTTATGAGATATCGATTACCTTCTTGAACTGGTTAAACTGTTTTACTCATACCAGTCCCATGACTGACCCGGAGTTTATTTGTTTGTTTTCCTAAACTCTTGGGTGCCTAAATTTGTACGGGCAGTCAAGTAGTCGGGATTTACAGATATACTGGAAGAGCTTGGAGCAGGAGGCTTCAGGATCATATAGCTATAGTTATTTCCGCTGTGTTTTAAGTGATGTACTTTGACAATGATATATATATATTCAAGTACAGATTTGTATTTCAAAGTTATGTTATGAAATATATTTATTCGTTCCGCTGTGAGATTCGTGTTACTCTGATATTGTGTTCTTCTTCTTCTTCTTCTATTCTAAGTTTCTATCTTATCTTTCCTCACCCTCTAATTTCTTTCACTAATGACTGGTATTTTTCGATGTTTGGTTAGTCGTCATTGAGTTTATGGCGATAACCAAAGTCGCCAAAATCCCGGGTCATTACAGTTGGTATCAGAGCTTAAGTTAAGAATTACCTTGGCTCTGTGGCATGACTCGATAGAGATAGGATTAGTAATACCCTAGATTGAGTTTGAGTGTATATATACGAGTGAGCGTATTTGTTATTGATATAAAAACTATTTTATATTGTGGAGATCCATTGGTTGAGTCACTTATGAGTTCTGGTCAATCAGTTTGATCCACTGTATCGGTAGGAGTTACTAAACACTCGAATACGATGGGACAACACGATATGTTTTGAAAAGAGGGTAAATTAAAATAAGTTTACCTAAGGTATATCTTGATATAGAGAAGATATATATACCAAAATTATAATATAGTGGATATATTGGTTGTTATTATAATCGAATAAGATTATAATTTAAATGGTTATGTAAATAACCAATCAGAATTCATATAAGTGAAATACGTGAAATCAGATGAGTTAAATCTGAAATTTAAACCAGAAATTGAATTAAAACTTTGGAGAATTGGAAGTGTTTGTAAATGGATTTGGATTAAAAATAAGGAAAATTTAAGATCCTGGGAGATTTTAAATTGTTTTACAAGCAGTGTGAATTATATTTTGAAATGGATTTCAAAGTGGAAATGTTTAGAAATGGTTTTATATTATTGAACTCACTTCGATCGCTGGAAAATAGATTCTGATGATGACAGCTGCATCATCAGTATTCATTTTCGAGTTGTAAGTGACGAATTACTACCAGAGACACTGTTTTGAATTTGTTTTGGGAAAGACAAGTTGTGTTGAATTTCAAAATAAAATTTGAATAATAGAATTTGAATTTTTAAATAGATTTGAAATATTAACTTGTTTTAAAAGAAATAAAACGAGAAGTTCCTTTATAAACGAAGTTTATAAATAGTTCTTTTATAAACGAAGTTTATAAATAGTTCTCTTATAAACGAAGTTTATAAATGAAGTGAAAAGAATTATCATTGGATAATTCAGAAATAAAAATACAAGTGTGAAATTGAAAGGGAAATCTATTTTCCAAAGGTAGAAATATCGATTTAAAAAAGAAACTGAAATCGAGACTTATTTAAAGAATGAATAAAGAATGTTTTAAAAGGAATTTGAATAAAGGAAATTCAAACATAGATTTTAAGTAAGAGAATTCAAAGGGGATTTGAATATAGAAATTCAAATGAGATTTGAATAAAGAAGATTTAAATAATGGAAAATTGAATATAAAATTCATATAGATTAGAAATGAAATTTGGATATATAATTCAAATAGTTTGAAATGAAATTTGAATATATAATTCAAATAGTTTGAAATGAAATTTGAATATAGAATTCAAATAGAGTTGAAATGGGAATTGGAATATATAATTCAATGGAGTTTGAAAATAGATTTGAATATCGAAAGTGAAATGGAATTTGAATATAGAAATTCAAAAATGGAATTTGAATATAGAATTCAAATGGAATTCAAATATAGGATTTGAATATCGAAAGTGAAATGGAATTTGAATATATAAATTCAAAAGGAGTTTGAATATATGAAATTCAATGGAAGTGATATAGAATTTGAATATAGAAATTCAAATGGAATTTGAATATAGAATTCAAATGGAATTTAAACAATAAAATTTGAATAGAAATTGAACAGAATTAACTAAGTCGAAGAGGAATTAGTTAATCGAGTTTTGAATTTGAAGTTGAACTTTGAAAGGTGAATTGGATTTGTAAATGTATACTCGAAATCGAATATAGAACTTAAATTTGAAATTTGGATTCAAATTAGTTAATAAGCAAGTTAAAATATATTTGAACATGTCATGTTCAAATATAAAAGTGAAATAGACTAAAAAGTTAATTATCAAAGTAATTAACGAATTGAGTTAAAACGATCAAGTATAGTTAAAATAGATTGGGCAGGTATAAATATACATGAGATAGGTATGGATAAGGTATGAAGGTATATAAATAGAATGCTCGACGAAAAGGTATGTATTTAATTCATATATGAGATTTTATGCGCCGTATCGGCTAGCCGCTTGGCTTTTTCTTTTTTCTTTTGGATTGGTGAAGGCCATGGAAGGCTATTTGAAATATCCCGATGCTCCTGGTACAAAGGAGGTTATGGTGAATTTTTCCGGGAATTTAAGGGGTTGGAATATTTTTAAGATGATTTGATAGTTATAAATCAACGTATCGATATATATATAGAAGTCGATAAGGAAACGAACTTAGAAATAGAATAGTAAAATCAAAAAGGAAGACTAAGAATAGAATCTAGTAAGAATAGAAAGAGGAAGCGTATACGTGTTTAAAAGTGAATAATTAGTTGTATGGTATTGATTATTCGAGTAAGTAGTCATATCTGTTTTGACGTTATAAATGTTATTCAGTCAAGGTCTGAGAGGTAGTTATACCTTAACTTGATTGATTTCATAAATAGTGGTGTAATGGATTTATTTGATTATATAAATAGTGATGTAATGGATTTAATGGTCGTGGAATTAAATAATGATGAATATTTAATAAAAATAATAAATTAAATAATATATTTAATTCTGAATTAATCAGAATTGGCCGAAATGATGATATGGTGTGAACCGGATCATCTGTGATATTTAATTCATCTTAGAGTTGAATTATATTGACGAATATATTCAATCGACGTCAGTTTGAAACGTAGAAATTTAATATAATTAAAACAGAGCTCAAAATGGCGCGGTAGTTCGCTATTTGTTGATTCGAACTTCAACTGAATTTACAGGATTTGTTTTAAGCCGGATTTCTGTGGAACAAGAAACGTGTGGAGCTGATGGAGTACATCTTTCTAGTGGAAGAGAAAAATCGGGATTTCGTCGTGTAGATTTTGATTTACGTCCAAATCAAATTTTATAAAAGTCGCTGTGGAATTCCTTTATAATTAATAAAGGAATTATTTATATTTTAAAAAGGGATTTCAATATAAATCGAATATCGAATTAATCAGATTTGAAATATCGAGTTAGAAATTCATATAGGAATATTCTAGAGCTGTATGGTATTCCACTGTGAATATATACAATAATATTTATTTTTAAATATTAAATTTAATTATATTTAAATATATTTATATATTTAAATAGACTATTTAGAGCTTTAAAAATAGCCACTTTTGCAAACGAAGTCGGAATTCGAGGAAACCAGTTTCGTTGGATCCGCAATGTCAAATAGTTGTTAGATTTCCAGTTTCGTGGTTTTTAGAGTCACTGTGTGGTCGTACGGATTTTTAGAGTGAGAAACAGTCAGTATTTGGACGGTTAAAAATACGTTGTGTGAGCAAACGAAGTCGGAATTCGACGAAACCAGTTTCGTTGGGACCGTAATGCCGAGTTGTAGCTATATGACCATTTTCATGATTTTTGGGTATCGTGTGTGGTCACACAAATTTTTAGAAAGGAAGAACGAATATAAGATAATAAAAGAAAAATATCTAAAACTCATTTGAGGTCAAAACGAAAGCCACATCTACTCGTTTACAACCACACAAGAATGTAATCCCCACTATATATCCAATTACAAGCCGCCGGGCTCTTCCTCTTTTCAAAACCCAAAACGTGAAAATAATGGATCTTCAAAAATCCATAGAAATTCAAGTAAAAATTTATAAAATCCAAAACAAGTGTTTTTGGACTCCTACAGTACTGCTCTTCGATGCAGTCTAGTTTTCCTTGTGTTCGAACAAGGTTTGCAACGCTGGATTTATACGGCGTTAGACTAGGGTTCGAAATTTGAGAATGATTGAGCTCCAATTCAGGTTGTGGGTGTTCTTTTTGGGTTCAGGATGAGATTCCGCACTTGGTGTGCTATTTTTGTGGATTTCGGTGATGAAACTGATCGTGAGTTTTACTGTTGGGTCGCGATTTTTGGGTTCGACGGAAACACAATGGGGAGTTTGAACTCACGGTGTATGGCAGTAGTAGATAGAGATTCTCGAGAGAAGTGGTTGGGTGATTTTTAATTACAGTTTCATGAAGAAGGGATGGCGATTGGGAGAGGCAAAGTCGCGGAAATGGTATGTTAACAGGAAGGAGGTCGCGGTCTTAGTTACTGGAGGAAGAAGAAGGTAAGGGGGGCAGTGTTTTATAATTGGGCCGATGGTAATATGATGGGTAAGGCCCACTATAGAAATTAGGATTTAGGTTTTTGTTTAATTTCAAAATATTCGTATAACTTGTAATGTTAATAACTTGTACATACGGTATCGAAATTCAGCGAAACAAGATCCGACAGGACCGTATGGACGGGAGCTACACCGTGGAACTGACTGGAAGTCCATCGGAGCTCGTTACAATTTATAGCAAAATAAATTGTCCGTCTGAATCAAGCGATGGTTATCATTATTAACGATGATCGTCCAATGTGAGTAAATCTCACTAACTCTGAACAGTTATAATTTCATGTTGTATTTTTAGAACTGTTAAATATTGGCTGATTGGCTGTGTGTTGACCGTTTGATTGAACTGCTAGTCAGTTAGTTAAATTTCTATATTGATTCTGTTTAACAGAATATATCATATGAAACTGAAAGTGATGTTGATTTTATTGTGTAACATCTGTGGATGCAGGGAAAAAGGTTGGAGGAATCCGACTGGATTCTTCAACAGTTATTTTATTGTTTTCATATATTGTAATATATGATGTGATATATAACCTGTTGTCAATTATATGTGTTTGAACGATATTGGACATCGTAATTTGATATGTTAAACACCATAACATACCGAATTGTTGACAAGGGAATATTTTCAACGTGATATTTGAAAATAAAATATTTATAAATGGAATATTTATAAATAAGAAATATTTATAAATTGGAATATTTATAAATAGGAGATATTTAGAAAAAAGGAAAACGTTATAAAAAGGAAAACGTTATAAAAAGGAAACTGTTATAAGAAGGAAATCATTTTAAAGTGGAGAACTGTTACTAAAAGTAAATCTTTAAAAATGAATTGACGTTGTTAAAAGGGAAATCTTTATAAAGCGAATAAAGGAGTTAAATCGAATATGGTATTCGAAAGGAGTTAAATTGAATATGGTATTCGAAAGTTAGTAAATCGAATATGTTATTCGAAAGGGTTTAGTCGAGTCGAGTTGGTTAGATAGAGTTAAAACAGTTAGAGTTAAACCAGTTAGAGTTAAATCGATTAGAATAGAAGTAAAAGGAGTTAATCGAATATAGTTTATTCAAATAGAAAGTAAGAGGAGTTAATTGAATGTAGTTTATTCGAATAGAAGCAAATGAGTTAATCGAATATAGTTTATTCGAATAGAAGCAAATGAGTTAATCGAATATTGTGAAAATCCGTAACTTCCCCTGTGAGGAAAGCGCGGATAGTTCGAGAACAAGCCAGAAAAGGACGCAGACAGGAGAACATTTCATTGTTAATTACAACAATTCCATCAGAATACAAGAATATACAGAGTATGAATAAATAATATACACCACAAATTATCAGAGAATACAATAAATTACATAGCAGCGGAAAATAATACAATACACAACTAGAAGAGATATACGAATACAAAGCTTTCCGGATATCATTCCAGCTGTAAACCAAGATCCTGTGAATATAAATCTGCAAAACCAAAACTACTAGCTGCCCGTGTCAAAATAAGGGCACCCAGAGTTTAGGTTAAAACAATAAACTACCAGTCAGTCATGTGAATGATGTGAGAACTAAAACAGTTATTAATCTTTATTTTAAAGTTCGGTAAATCAAGGGACCGCGTCGTATAACACGGAACGAGTTTCCTCCCAAGAACACCAGTGCATAAAACAACAGCGCAATGCTAAATAAAGAAAAATGAAGCTATTATAAGACCCAGGTCCCATCACACAATGCAACGCAAGCCGGAGGATAGGGTTTTTACCTTATAATAACCAAGAATGCTTGATACATTTAAAACAAATCATTTGATACTATTATAAGTGCATATTGTATAAAACATCTTCAAATCATAAGTATCAATCATAGACGGCATAAGCGCCCCATCCCACTATGTCGCCATACTAGGCTCTACAAATAAAACCGGAATACACGTATTGGAAGTTGGTTTTCCATCATGGTGGCTTCTGATTCGAAAGATCGATCGCGTAGTGCAATTCCCCACGGCTTACGTCCCAACAAGAGAAAACACCGTCTGCACATCCGCACTTTTGGGACCAGAGTATCACCGCGGCTTACGTCCCAGCGAGAGAAAACACCGCTTACTCTATCTATCCCTGAGCACTAAGCTCATCTCGGTCGACCGAATCCACGACACCACTAAAGTGCCCATCCACTAAAAAGCATACTAATCTAACCATCAGTTTACCACCATACCGAGGTGTGAGGCTCGCGAATCAATGCTATACACAAAGCCATGCTATATCAAAGCTGCGCTTTGATCATCATCCACCAAACTTTGCTTTTCAACAAAAGTCTGGATCACTGCATCTCAGCATGCCACACTATCAATCCATATCGTACCACTGAGCTCGCATGTCTCAGAGAAGGGCGTTAAGCAAGAGAATAAATTCCCCACCGCCAAACAGATATATATTTAGCAGAGATCAACGAATACAATATAAAGGAATACAATGTCAGACACACCATCCATTTACAAGTCCGTTCTAGGTCTGAACGAAACCGGAGGCACTTTCCTCGCATATCCATCGATCTCCAAGTACGTCTGGACGACCACCAACTGATTCCCTCATCTTGGGTGTACAGCCCAATCAAGATCATCAGTAATCACCCAAACGATGTGAAGACTTCCGGTCTTCGACCACCATCATCATCTTCGACTTATCGTCGAATCGGTTATTTAGAATGGGTATAAACCCGGCCTTTCCGAACAACCCGCGTATATTATAAACAAATCTTACACAAACACAACATAAGCCTCATTCCTATTCAGTAGTCACTAACCGTAAATTAGCAAGAGAACAATTCCCCAAATATTAACCCCGAAGGCCGAAACCAACATCAGATCAATACCCAGGAAACCATCCTTCTTAGCTAACCTATAGTTAGTTTCTAAATTTCACGTTCTTAGGGAAAGGTTCCCATTAATTTCATCAAAGATAAATTCTTTAAAATTTATTCTTTAATCTTCCTTTGGATATCATTTCAAACCAAATTATGGTTTTCCAAACTAGTCGGGATTAGCGAACCACACCGAAGTAATTATTTATTTTATTTCCCAATCCCGACCTATTCATCCCATGAAGCAAAACTGGTAATACTCCATATCTAATACCACGGTATTATCGGTAAAATTAATTACCATTCCACGTCCAAATCTAATTAAAGATTTAACTATCGCTTTGGAGCAAAACTGGTGATACTCCATTCTCGATCTTTTCAATCTAATTGAAGATTCATTAAAACTCCACTTAGTTTTAATCTTTAACTGGGTTAAAGAATCAGTGTCATTTAAAACACGGTTCACTATAAACCCAAAATCACATTACATTTCAATCAGACCCTAACCATAAATTAGCAAGTGAGCAATTCCCTAAGTATTAACCCCGAAGGCCGAAACCAACATCAGATCAATACCCCAGAAACCATTCAACTTAACTAATCTCCAGTTAGTTTCTGATTTTCTTAACTCCTTTGGGTCTAAGAACAGCATTATTGAAGATACCGTTCACGACAACCCAAAATCACATTCTATTAATTATCGGGTTAAAGAACAAGTGTTATTTAAAACACTGTTCATGATAAACCCAAAAATCAATACCAATTCAATTCCAATTAAATATTATTTAATTGGTACACTTCATTAAATCTAAATAAAAGATTTAATATTTTTCTCAACTGGGCTTAAGAACAGTGTTAATGAAGACACCATTCATGACAAACCCAAATCACATTTGATATTAAATACAAGGTTCTGAATAGAAAATATATCGGCTTATATTCAATATCAAATTCTACGACCAACAAGTATCGTATTGGAAATAACGATATAAATATATCTTTAAAATTTCCATAACAATATCTATATAATCACGAAATCCAACATCAAAATAATCCAAAGACAATTTCGATTCAAATCCATTCCAATTCAATTATTGGAAATCCTTGTTACTTTTAAAACCCTTTCAAATCAAAATTATTTATTTAAAAATAAATAGAATTTTAATTCTAGTTCAAAATTAGTTCATTTCGATAAAAATCTTTTTTTATCTTTTCAAATATGGAGTTTTTCATCCCAATTTTTCCCAAATCATTTCTTATGATTCAACACAAATTATTACTATTTTTAATAATTTTATCAAGGCTCGTACAGTCGATTTCCATCCACGGCCATCGAACTGCACTTACAGCGACCTTTTCCAAATTTGATTTGGACATAATTCCAAATCCAACCGTTAGATTTCAAATTTCTAATATTCGTTCGAAAGCTCTTTTCGATACGAACCCAACAGTTCCGGTTTTAGGAGAATCCGACGGTCGGATCTCCCGCAATGTCCGTTCGAAGTCAGTGGTCGAAATTCACGAACTGCCGCGGCGCGGTGCGTTCTATTCAGGCCATTATATTATATTATATATATATAATATATATAATATATACTTCGTCGATTTCCTTTTAAAACGCATTATATAAATCGTTTTTAAATTCGTTTTCGAAACGATTTCAACTTCCTTTTCAAATTCAAATCAAAATTGAATTTTCTCTTATAAATTCGTTTTAAATCCATTTCAATTCAATTCAAATTCGTTTTCTATTCAATTCAATTCAAATTCTTTTCTATTCAATTCAATTCGAATTCATTTTCTATTCAATTCAAATCAAATTCGTTTTCTATTCAATTCAATTCGAATTCGTTTTCTATTCAATTCAATTCAAATTCGTTTTCTATTCAATTCAATTCGAATTCGTTTTCTATTCAATTCAATTCGAATTCGTTTTCTATTCAATTCAATTCGAATTCGTTTTCTATTCAATTCAATTCGAATTCGTTTTCTATTCAATTCGAATTCATTTTCTATTCAATTCAATTTGAATTCGTTTTCTATTCAATTCAATTCGAATTCGTTTTCTATTCAATTCAATTCGAATTCGTTTTCTATTCAATTCAATTCGAATTCATTTTATATTCAATTCAATTCGAATTCGTTTTCTATTCAATTCAATTCAAATTCGTTTTCTATTCAATTCAATTCGAATTCGTTTTCTATTCAATTCAATTCGAATTCGTTTTCTATTCAATTCAATTCAATTCGAATTCGTTTTCTATTCAATTCAATTCAAATTCGTTTTCTATTCAATTCAATTCGAATTTGTCTTCTATTCAGTTCAATTCGAATTCGTTTTCTATTCAATTCAATTCGAATTCGTTTTCTATTTTCAAATATTCTATTTCAAATACTTCTATCTCAAATATTTCTTTTTTTTCAAATATTTCTATTTCGAATATTTCTATTTCCAATATTGAATGAGGTCCAATCAATTACCATATAATGTTAATTATATGGATTTTCTACAACACATGTATACACTAACAACGATGAATAATCAACCATCATCCAAAGTGCATTCTACACTGTATAAGCATCGAATATAAATATTTAACGCTCATAACAGTCTATCAATCAATCGATCGACATACAACTAAACAATCGGGATTAGTGTACGTCAAATATCATCCCAATACCCGTGTGGGGTTTCAAACAATCAAACACAGATTTTATTTGTGCAGTTGGGCGATGTGTAAAATTTATCATCCTACTCAATATCAGTCAAATGTGTGTATATAAACAAATCGTACGATTTGTTTATTTTATTTCATATACACGTTAAAAATTCTATTTTTAACTATAAAATATTTTCCACTATAAAATATTTTATTTCAACTATATAAATGTTTTATTTCATTTCACATCACATCACACAATCAACTACACATCAAAATCAAACAAACAAGCATACAAGCCGTCCATGGTCTGTGGACGACGGGTGTCGGGTGCTACTAAACACCGTCTGCATCCTAGTATATATTATTAGCTAGAAAACAAAATTAAAAGGTGAGAAGTTCTCACCAAAGCTATCCCAACTCCACGACACTTCATATATGGAAAATCTTCGTCGTGCTCGCCCTTGTTACTTTCGTCTTCCGTATTCACTACAAATATAAAAATCACATTTTTATATTCACTTCTTCATTATAAAAATCAAATTTTTATCTTCCTTATCTTATAAAAATCATGTTTTTCTCTCGCCATTCTCTATATAAAGATTTTGCCTTTTCAATATTAAAGATTGAATTTTTATTATCATAACTATATAAAAATTATATTTTTATATTTCTACTTTAACAAAAATCATATTTTTAATACTCTACCTAAGTAAAAATCATATTTTTATTATGCCACTAGTATGAAAATTATATTTTTAACTTTTCTATATTATAAAAATTATATTTTTAACCTTTCAATAATATAAAATTTCATCTTTATATTTCTAAAAATCTCATCTTTCTACTTTTAAAAATCTAACCTTTTCTATTTAAAAATCCCATATTTATCTTATTAAAAAGTATAACTTCCTATCTCTAGAAATCTAAACTTTCTATATCTATAAATTCTAAACTTTCATGTAAACGAAAATCAAACTCCATGTTAAATAAAAAAAACTTTTGTTAAATAAACAAACAAGGTAATTATATTTTAAAACTGAAATCAATCAATAAAAATAAAATAACTCACATTTTCAGTTTTGGTGGTAGGAGAAGGCTTTTCCTTTCTTTCTTATGCTCTCTTTTTTTCTTTTTTTCACAAAATCGAATTTTGGTTTGAAGGGGGGGCTGCGTGGTTGGGCCACCGGCCATCGAGGCACCGGAGTTGGCTGAGGAGGCATCGCAGTCGAGGATGAGGGCAGGGGAGATCGGCGGTCTTGGCGACTGGTATGGGCGGCGTGGTTGTACGAGCTCGGGGGGCCACAGATCGATTTAGAGAAGAGAGAGAGGGAAGGGGAGGTCGTAGGGGGTCTCGCGGCTTACGTGGGTGGCGACGCTCCGTTGATGGGAGGGGCGGCGGTCTCAGGCGACGGGGCGATGGGGAGCTAGGGAAAAGCGGCTTTCTTTTCTTTTTTTTCTTTTGGTTTGGTCACCGGTAGGGAGGGAAAGAGAAAAGGAATGGGGAGGGGATAATATATATATAATATTTAATTATTTTATTTAATCTTCTCCTAAAGGCAACCTTTTAATTCGTACTCGAAACGAGACCCACTGCCTGTCGTCCCTAGCGTTTTACCCTCATTCCGAACACAATGGGATATGTATCATAGGCTGATTCGATCATTTCGACCAGTTTCCGTTGAATTTACATTTAAATCATTATATTTAATTTTAAACGTACATTTCAATTTACTGGGATCACATACTAACTCGAAACATTCCAGAAAAATATTTTCTAGCTTCGTATTGACGATACGATCCTAACAAATCTAATTTCGTCTAATTCTGAGATCGTTTGAAAAATGGCCATTTTCCAGTCGATTAAAATCAACTGAATCTGGTCAAACGCGTTTTCCTTTGCCACGCTCACATATGGATTCGAAAAATTATGAAATTTGAAACCTAGTTATAACTTGACATCCCGGATCCCACAAAATTGGTTTCGTCAAAATCCAAGGTCGTTTGCAAAATTTCCATTTTTAAGGGCTTGAATTCTATAGCGACTATTCAGAATTTTCAACTGGACATATCTTTTTATCCCCGCTATGAAATTTTGATTTTTCGGATTTGTTGGAAAGATATTCTCAAATAGATTCTATTATTTTTGGTTTCGTTGAAATCCGGTTTATTTTGCACCCGGTACATTCAATTGAAGTTTGAAATCGAATTATCGAACTACCGCGCCATTTTCAATTCCTTTTATAATTATAAATAATTATTTATATTCTAACGACGACGTATATAAATATATACGTCGAATTCTATTCAAAATAAATTTCTCGTCATTACTATTTAAAATAATTCATTTTAAATAATCAAAATTCGCTAAAATTGCCAATGTAAAAATTTTAAACTAGCCCAGATTTCCAGGTTATTACAAATATAGTTTATTCGAAGGAAGTAAAAAGAGTTATCGAATATAGTTTATTCGAAAGGAGTTAAGTGAAATGAGTAAATCAATCCCTGACTTAGCCTAATAGAGTTAATCAAATAGCGTTAGTCCAATAGAGTTAATCAAATAGCATTAGTCCAACAGAGTTAATTGATAAGGGTTAATCGAATAGAGTAAATTGAATAGAGTTATCGAATATACCTTATTCGAAGGAAAGAATTATCGAATAAGAGATAATTCGAAGGAGGGGTAAGTAAGGAAGTTTGTTAAAGAATTAGAAGGGTGAACTTTGTCTATTTTAAGGTTAGAAACGTTGTTCAGTTAAGGTCTGAGAGGTAGTATTACCCCAACTTGATTGACTTCATTTTTAACTAAGGAATGGTTAAGGTTCGATAGTAAAGGATGGTTAAGTGAATTTAGTAATTAAAGGAAATGGTTTGAGTTGGCATCGCGATGGTTTGTTTAAACATCTGTCTAAGTCCAATGAAGAAGCTTTGGAAATGTTTTCCAAATAAGAAACCAGAAATGTTTTCTAATAAAGAAAACAAGAAATGGAAATGTTTTCCATTATTAATAAGAAATATTGAATATAGGGAAAAAGGAGATAAGTAAATTAATGGAATAAAGAGATAAATGTTGAATGATGTTTGATCGATATAGATTTCCATTGGGAAATAATATCGTTGTTTGCACACCTATTTTTCTTCGATAGTTAAATCACAGACTATTGAAGTTTTAACCATTTTAACGTTGTTAATATGGAGAGACCGGTTGGATTATTATCTAAAGAACCACTCTGTATTGGCATAAGCGTTGCGAATCATATATGCCAAAGGAAATTAAAGACGGAGTTATGCAAGGGCTATTGTATAAGTCTTAGATAACAGTGTCTAAGATGGATGTATTGAATAGTACCTTCGGTTCATCCTGTTCCTGGGTGACTTGTATGGACGGATGTCTAACAGAGTATTTCCAGACGATCACGTATGTTGATTTCTCCAACCGTACCAAGACTGGAAGCGGAGAAGGAAACTTCTTTTAGCTAACACATAATGTATGGTTGAGGACGTCAATCGGTGATTTGATGAATTTGATGATGTGGCATTCAAAGTGAATCTGGTGTGATGATAAAGCGTAGCTTCTAGCCTCACATCCGGAAAATGACAGAAATCGGGCAGGCAACATGGCTAAGTCGGTCGCACCGAAGTAGGGTGTATAATCACCTGATCTAGAGTTTCATTTACTTCTAAAAATCTATTGTTGATGCTGTCCCATTCGGGAAACGGTTGCTGATCCCAACCGTTGGTGATATACATTCGATACACTCAAGCGAAATGAGTGGTCGGTCATGTGTGGCCGGGTTGCAAGATGTCTTGTTGAACCCAGTGTATTCCTCTCTAGAGATACACTAGCGAAAGGAGGTTCCATACCTTGTCATAGTTGGAAACCCATTACCCAATACGTGCTTGCGGTTTTGATTTGTATACTATATATGTAGAACGTGAGATGAAAGCATTTCTGCTAGATGATTATTATATTGTGTTGATAGACATTATTATTATATCAAAAGGTTTTTGATATAAAGATATTTGGATTCTCATAAAGGAAAAACCCGTTCCATTATACGGCGTGGTCTTATGAGATATCGATTACCTGCTTGAACTGGTTTAAACTGTTTTACTCATACCAGTCCCATGACTGACCCGGAGTTTATTTGTTTGTTTCCCTAAACTCTTGGGTGCCTAAATTTGTACGGGCAGTAAATTAGTCGGGATTTACAGATATACTGGAAGAGCTTGGAGCAGGAGGCTTCAGGATCATATAGTTATAGTTATTTCCGCTGTGTTGTAAGTGTTGTACTTTGACAATGAAATATATATTCAAATACAGATTTGTATTTCAAAGTTATGTTATGAAATATATTTATTCGTTCCGCTATGAGATTAGTGTTACACTGATATTTTGTTCTTCTTCATCTTCTATTCTAAGTTTCTATCTTATCTTTCCTCACCCTCTAATTTCTTTCACTAACGACTGGTATTTTTCGATGTTTGGTTAGTCGTCATTGAGTTTATGGCGATAACCAAAGTCGCCAAAATCCCGGGTCATTACAATAAGTCTGGTGAGTCCAATGACTTTCAGCATATAAACAGATAATAGTATCATGACATGTAAATAAAACTGGATGAGAGATAACCGTAACAGGAATAGCAGGTTAGCAGAAGAAACAGAATGATATAGGCTATGCTAATCTTCTTACTTAGTTTTTACTTCTCTGCACTAATGCTAGTATAACAGGATTAGGAGTTACCCTAATGTCTAAACTGAAAACAAAAACGGAAACAGAATAATCTTTACAGAAACATAATGCTAGTAATGGGCCTTTACCACACGAATAGAGGCAGACGGTACAGAAACAGAATGCTAATAATGGGCTTTTACCACCCCAATAGACAGAAGGTATGGAACAGAATACTAGTAATGGGCCTTTACCACCCAAACAGACAGAAGGTACGGAAACAGAATCAGAAATGGAATCCGAGACGGAAACAGAATAATCCTTATGGAAACAGAATGTTAGAATTAGGTGTACACTAGTAATGGGCCTTTACCACCCGAACAGATGATACCACACAGAAACAGGCAGGTGTTACCACCCAACAGAAACAGACGGTACCCACAGAACAGACAGAACTAGGTGTACCCTAAGTCTTACCCCCAAGCGTTCGACTCCCTAATACATAAATACCCTGTGTCGGCCCCACAGTAGGGTGTATCACTCCCTAAAGTGGCAACCTATTGGCATAGACCTATTTACAGATGTCACGGTGTCTTACATCCTCAGAGCAGACCGGATCCATGCACACACATGACCCAGTTGGAACACGCCATCAACACCCCTCGCCATTATTAGAATGAACCGCTTATAATTAGTTTAGTAAGTGTGCCCGGACCCCTACATAGCGTGGGGTCAAAGTTTTGATACCAGAAAGGGTTACTGACTAATATGGGTTCCACACAACTGATGACACAAGTAATTCCCCTCCTAACCCTGTGTCGCCAGACTTACAGATTTCAGATTAACTTATTTACAGATTTCAGACAGAGTTCAGATTACTAGTTCACAGATCAGACAATCAAGTTAACAAGTTTTTAGCTTAACAGATCCGATGTATGGATTTAACAGACTTACAGATTGCCTAACTTTGTATTAGGCCTACAGATTCACGAAACAGGTTTGTTAGATTCATCAGTCCATTTAGTTTAACCCTATCCACCCAACATGTTTTAGTCATCATATTTATCTCGGATTTGCATTAATTAAATATTAATGCATAGACCTCCCACATTAGGTCCGTAGCTTGTGGCCACTGGATATGCCGGGTAGTTCCAGGCAAACTTCTGCCACCAGCCAGACCTAACCTCGTGTCTAAGCATATTTTAGTTATGCCTATGACCTCTCACATTAGACTGACAGTTTGCGGTTGCTGGTTAAGACGGTTGGTTCCGGGAAGGCTTCTACCGCAAACAAAGTCTAACCTCGTGTCATAGCCAATTTATTCCAATACAGATTATATAGATATAAGACTAATTATGTCCATTTAAAAAATTAAACTTCTTTTACAGGTTACAGCATATTAATCAGATTTCCATGTCTTTACTCAAACTTAGATCGAGCCTACGGATTTTCGTACCCAAATTACAACTATTTAGCTTTCAATAGATTAGGCAACTCAACAGATTTAGCAGATAACAGATTTAGCAGATTAGGCAATTCAACAGATTTAGCAGATAACAGATTTTGCAGACTAGGCAATTCAACAGATTTAGCAGGTAACAGATTTAGCAGATTAGGCAATTCAACAGATTTAGCAGGTAACAGATTTAGCAGATTAGGCAATTCAACAGATTTAGCAGGTAACAGGTTTAGCATATTAGGCAATTCAACAGACTTAGCAGATTAGGCAATTCAACAGATTTAGCAGATAACAGATTTAGCAGATTAGGAAATTCAACAGATTAAACATTTCTAAAATTATATTTACATATCTTGCCTAATCATAAATTAAACCTAACCATACATGCCTAAATCATGGTCATAATTCATCATGCATCTTATGCCCAAATTTTAGTTAAGCTTTGCATAGTACAGAATATTCTCAAGAATCCCCAAACAATATGAATTATGCTAAATTATAGCCTATGATGTCAAATATCCAAAAACCCATATTTAGGCGCATTCACATTAATAGTTATCTTATTTTAACATAGATCTTTATTCCTAAGTCACAAATCCTTCTTTTACTTTAAGTCATAGATCGTGATATAAAATATGCCCCAAATCTAGATCTTAAATTTTAATCATGT
This sequence comes from Allium sativum, assembly GCA_030737875.1. Classification (NCBI taxonomy): domain Eukaryota; kingdom Viridiplantae; phylum Streptophyta; class Magnoliopsida; order Asparagales; family Amaryllidaceae; genus Allium; species Allium sativum. The sequence goes on along the minus strand of JASFAX010000206.1, from coordinate 1,016 downwards.
ATTATGTCCTCACAATCAGATCTTGCACTATAACATGCACTATATTCCCAATTTCAAGTCATATGCTATCATATAATAATTCTTCTTCCAAATCACAGTCTATCATACATAGCATGCACTGATTCCAGATCTTAATTTACAACCTATGTTCTTTTCTCAAATTAGTCAAAGATCAGCCATGTCCAATTATGCATTATCCATTATTTGTCCTAAAATTTAGCGTTCGTGCGTTAATCTCTTATGAGATTTGGCGCAGGCTCGTGGTAGTCTGGCTATAAACAAAAAGGAAGAAAAGAGGGAACAGATACAGAACAGTCATAATAATATTAACAAGATGGATCCATAGAAAAGTATGCATAACCTCAGATCCAGATTCACAAAAATGTCAAGATAATTATTTAATTTCATATCTGAAAATAACTATACTCACAAAAAGGGAATGATTCTTGTATTCTGGAATCTATATTCTGACACTGAATAGCGCTCCCTTGATGTAGACTAGTTGTTCTTCTAATCCTATTCAGTTTGGAAGAAGATGCACTAGTTTTATCCTAGGTTTCAGCAGAGTAGCGACGCCATTGTTTTATTTTCTAAGAAGGAGAGAGCTATGGAGGCTAGAGAATAGTGTAGGAGATTTAGGTTTTGGCTTAGGGATATATTTATAGGTGAATAGAAGTATCCAGGGCCTTAGATATTAACCTAGAACCAATTCAGACCATTAGAACCGCCAAAACCACGTCACACGCCAAAGAAAATCGGATCTGGGCCAAAACAGGTCGACCTGTAGGGGGGAGGTCGACACTAAGGTCGACCCCCAGGTCGACCCTGTGGTCGACCTGCCTACCCAGGTCGACCCCTAGGTCGACCCTAGTGTCAACCTGGGTCCTGGGCGGGAAATTTCCCGCCCAGCCTGTTTCTAGGTTCTGATTTTGAATTTTGAATTTTGAATTTATTTCCGAGCTATTTTATATTTTCAGAAACTTCCGAATGCCATAACTTCTTCATACGGAGTCCGA